>OVAP01002062.1:6241-20867 GCA_900406295.1 Aurinia saxatilis
TATTTGACCCCCATAGTTAGCCCCCCCCTCCCCCCCATGTCTCTGCTTATCGTTTAGCACTGGGATGATATCGTGTTACGGCGAGGTCAAACTGACTGGTGAGGGATTGTCAAGGCAAGGAGTTTACTTTTGGTGGTAAGAGCGAGATACCTTTGAGGCGATAAGTGCGAGGAGCCTTTCAGACTTATAGGCGAGAAGCCCTTTCAAACTTTAAAGGTGAGAAGCTGTTAAGCTAAAAGGCGAGGAGCCTGTTCTGCTTAAAGGCGAGAAGCCTGTTTTGAAATAAAGACGAAGAGTCTGTTCTGCTGAAAGGCGAGAAGCCTGTTTTGAGATAAAGGCGAAGAGCCTGTTCTACTTAAAGGCGAAGAGCCTGTTCTGCTTAAAGGCGAGAAGCCTGTTTTGAGATAAAGGCAAAGAGCCTGTAGCCAGATAAAGGCGAAGAGTTTTGTCTAAAAATGTTTCTGTTATCATGTTAAATGTCGGATACCTTGACAGTTCGGCTCCCCGATATCTTTCGCGTGTTCCCGAGAAAATTGTTGGGATCCCGAGAAACGTCGCTTCAGCACCCCTTTTTAGCTATATAATCCATGCTCTCCTCCTCATTTTATCATTTTAGTCATTTGCGAAAGATTCTTTGAAGTGAGGCCTCTCCAAGGTATGCTCTATTCTCCCTCTATTGTTCTTCATTTTAAATTAGGGTTCTTCATAGGAATGTTTAGAACCACCGTAGAATAGTCGCCAAAAGCTCCTTTGACGATTTCCGACGACTCTTCTCCGTCGTCTTCTCTTCAAGGTTTTCTCTAAGTTTTGTCTCTTTCTTTCGTCTTTGCGAGTTTATTTTGGGATTGCAAGTTTCTCTGTTTCAACCAAGATGCCATCCTAGACTTCGATAAGCGCCCAAGTCCGACTCTGGCGGCTGGTTGTCAGCGAGGAGGTTGCTGGCCCTAGTGGTCGAAGAAGAACTTCTATGTCGACTGCGAGGAAAGGGAACATGATGGCGAGAGCAATGGGGAAGATAACTGCGAGGATGACGAGTGCGGTGATGGCGAAAGCAACAAGGAAGATGACGGCGAGACAGAAGAGGATGTGTCCCCTAATGGCAAGGACAACAAGCATAAGGACTTGCCCGTGCAAGCTGAGAAGACTCTTATAGATCTTAGATTTGAAATGATGAAGGTTGAACTGGAGGAATACCATCACGGTTATGGTCCCCTAACAGAAGATTTGAAGGTGAAGGAAAAGGACGATTCGCTACAACAGAGGAACAATATCACCGAAAATCTACACGAGTGGACAAATGTCTTCTTCCGAGGAGACCCTGGATACACTCAGGCGGAGTGTAATATTTCTGAGGAGATAGATCTAATTGCCCCGCAACCCGAAGACAGAGCTGATAGTCCTCCTCCTGGTCACTTCACTCTATATGAGTGCTTTATCCTGGATTTCTTATGGTTCCCGATCCCAGAGATATTTTTTACTATCTGGGACGGCATTTTGCTTGCTTGGATCAGCTAACTCCAAGGTCCATCCGGCATCTGGTGGGGATCTTGGTGCGAAGCTATGAGTGCGGAATAGTCCTCACTGTTGATCATTATCTCAATCTTCTTCGTTTCTCCCTCGCCGCTAAAAATGATCATTCATCTACTTCGTATCCAACCAAAAAGACCGATGGATCATCTGTGGATTCGATTCAAAAGACCACAACTGGTCTAACTTTTTCTTTTATGTTCCCATTTGTGAGGCCACAGTTTGTAATTTAGGAGGAATGGTTAATACATTATGGGGTTCCATTGGTAGAAGTTCGTTTCTTTTCTTTTTTTCCATCTTATATGCGATGTTGGTGGAGAGCTGTCCATCGTAGGTGTGGTACATGTAAGACCGTCCGTGGTGGATCCGTCTTGCGGAGAGAGCTGCATCATGGAGTAGTTATCTGTAAGGGTTGTTCATTTGATATGTACCGTGTGTTGCGGAAAGAGTTGCACTGTGGGGTGTTTATTTGATCGAATAAAAAATCACATGTAATAGAGATTAGATTTGCAAACGATAAAAATAAGAAATTAGTCGATAATCTAAAAAATCAATGTTAAAAAAAAAATATGCGACGTTGGTTGCTGACCTTTGTTTTTGTCCTTTTAGTTAACAAGCATCTCCCCGACGTTCCGGGCAATCTCGACTCTGACTACGTAAAATTAAATGCCGAAGGGACTCACTGGAAAAGAACCTTCACCCAGCAGCGCGTAGAAGAGGCGACAAAATAGAGATGGGAACCGCAGAGGATATGTCACAGGATTTGAACTCCCGTAAGAAAAAATTGGCAAAGAAGAAAGCGGAAGAAGATGTGGAGGCTGCTTCAAATCGCCCGGTCATGACTCGCATTATCGTTGAAGAGAATACGATACTCTCACCCCCTCCAGCTGATGGCGAGGACGCAGGAGCGGCTACTAACGAGCTCAATTCTACTTCTGGGGCAGTGGTCGTTACAAAATCAAGGCCCAAGTCTGATCACACCCTCATCAAACAGCACCTTGACGCTGCTAGGGTACATAAAAGCTAATTCTAATTTAATCTGAAGTGTTTTTAAGGAATTTTTCTAACTTTTAAACACCCTAGAGAATGGTCTGAATTAAAAATAAAAAAAACAATTACTAATTGATATTAAAAATATTAAATTTACAACTAAGAAACATGATAAACCAATTAAATTTGTTAAAAAAAACGAGACCTTAATAATTTGGTTTATTTTTGTAATGGTTAGTGTAGTTGAATCTAAAGTTAAAATATATATTATACATGTAAAAACCATTTATTTAGCAAAAAAATTTAAAATACGTAAACCATTTAATTGTTTAAAGTTACCCAACTTTTCTAATGAGAAATCATTTGTGATTGAAATTGTTTTGTTTAGTGTTTCGAAATAAGTACAAAATATCATCATTTCTATAAATCGAATAGATAGATACCATATTTTATTATTATAGTCTATAAAAATCCTGAGAATTTGATATATCAACAAAATATTAAGATATGATAAGATGAAAAATATCATATTTACTATTTGGATTTACACAATATTTAGTTCTTTATCGAAACCAATTCAGATAATCACAAGATTTTATAAATATTCGGTTAGTAATTTTGCACCATATAACAAAACCGATACTTCCTCTATGAATTAACATAAACGAGTTGAACTTCTCACAATCCATCTTCCTATATTTCTCTAAGAGAAACAAAAGTGCATACAAGAATCATGGTTAGAAGTAGTATGCTCTATGAACTTAATTCATCAAGGAACAACTAGAATATCAAGGTCAAAATCATACAAGAATCATGGTTAGAAGTAGTATGCTCTATGAACTTAATTCATCAAGGAACAACTAGAATATCAAGGTCAAAATCATTAGGAGGTGGATCGTGAGTGTACCAAATAACATAATCCTTTTACACGTTATATTGGCGTACAAGAGGGTGTGTTACTGGATATTTTCAGTTTCTTCTAAGTCTTAATTGAATTGGATTATTATTGTTATTCTCATGTGATTCATATATATTGATTAGGCGGGTTTGTGTGTCTACAAATCAAAGATCGATAGCTATGCTACAAGTCTCCAACGAGATTGTAGTATAGTATGGGTATCAAATCCACTCAAGGGAAAGAGCTAGTTCTTTGAGCACGATACACTTTAACTATGTTAAAGCAGACCAAAGGGAGTTTAAGATAGTAACAAGCAATAAAAGACTAACAAGTAAAAGCAAGCAAGACTAAATCAAGATTCGATAGATAAAGGCATTAATCAATGGGTGATGGTTGATGTATAGCCGGTTATTGTCTACAAACAAAGACCAATAGCTAGGCTACAAGTCTCCGAAGAGATTGTAGTATAGTATTAGTATCGAATCCACTCAAGGGAAGTGGCTAGTTCTTTGAACACGATATAATTTAACTGTGCTAAAACAACCAGATAGACTTCAAACAAGTAAAAAACAATAAACAAAACATGAAATAAAAGACTAACTAAGTACCTTACTCTTTCCCAAGGTATAAGGTGTACAAAGCAGAACCCAAGTAAAATTCAAACAAGTATTCCATCATAACCCAATCCCTTGGTGTCATGAATAGATTGACAAGCATCTAGTCTCAAATGATCCCTCAAAAGAGACTAGCTTTAACAAGCAATGACTAAATGTTTAAGGAAATAAAGCATTCAAAACAATCTTGTTTAATCAAGCAATTCATCAAATACCTTGTGTGTGGAAGCTTATGATTTATTCTCTATTGATCCCTAAAAAAGAGATAGCATTAATGAGCAACACAAGATAAATCTTGGTCATTCAAGCATTCCAACAAACAAGGTGTGGTGAAGCTTAAAATCTATTCTCCAATGGTCCCTCATAAAGAGATAGCATTAATAAAGTTAAGTATCAAGTTCATTCAAACATTTCATCAAACACCTTGTGTGTGATGAAACCTAAGATCCATTTTCCATGATCCTTCATAGGAAAATAGCATTAATGGTCACAAGATACTAGCAATCCTTGAAGACTTACCACTAATCCACAAGATCTACACTAATCACCCAATAATCTACCAAAACCCAAAGTCAATAGAGAAGACTACTCCCTCATAACCACAAGATCTATATAGATTAAGATAAAAGAAATCATAATCAATGATAAAGAAAACAAAATTAAGGTTTTCCCAAACACAATAATCAAAATCATCAATTTTAAGATCTAGATCAAAATCGATTACAAAGAGTGTTTCTTGGTGTTTTTCTCTCAAAATGATGATGAAAAAGTAATGCTTATCCTTACAAATGACAGCTAAAAAGGTATTTAAAAGATAAGATAAGAATGTTCAAAGGGAATTAGGATAAGATCAACAAATATAAAGGAAGGGAAAAATGTCCACGAGATCGGGTTTCCAGATCGGATGACACATGATCTCGTGAGACAGAGATTTGGCCGTTTTTGGCTTGTGATATCGGATGCTACCCGATCTCATGGCACATGGGATTTCAAACTTCGTTTCTTCACTCCTTCTTCATTCTTTGACTTCTTCCTTGCTCACTTGCTCATCCATTTGCTCACCAAGCTTCATCCAAGCATCCTCCATGTCCATTTAGTTCCAAAATTACCTAAAATATGCAAATATGCAATGCAAATGTAAGAATGCAAGACAAAGTCCTAAATGCAATCTAGAATGTACAACATGAATGAATATGCAACAATTAACACAAATGAATAACAAATGATATCAAAAGAAGTAAAAATAATGGGTTAAAACATGCATAAGACATTACACATCAACTCCCCCAAACTTAACATTTGCTTGTCCACAAGCAAACAATCAAAAATCAAGTCGAAGGAAGCGTTTGAAATTGGGGACTCAATTCGAAGTAACGCTAGCTTTTCACAAGGAAAACCTCTACTAATTCATTCTCAAGAAAGTATTGCACGATCTTCTCAAATCAACATGCTCCACCAAGACTTGTATCAACTTCCCCTTTGACATTCAATTAAGGTATTCAAGCGCGGTCTCAAGAATGGCCAAGTGATCAACGAGTTTGGTTTGGTAGGAAAAAAGGTCCAATGCAATTTTTAGTGAGGTTAAAGCTTAGTGACTTGTCACAAGATAAACATAACTCAAAGATTAAAAGCTCTAGAGAAGAGATGTGTTGATGTTACGAGGCTTCTTTCATTCTACCCATTCCCAACTCTCACATCACACATTTCTCTCATCCTCTCGATCCTTTTTGGATCTTTTTTCCTTCTCAATGCACTTAACCACATAGAGAGCTCTTATTCATAATGATATAGCCTTTTTCTTCCACTCTTTTCAACCCTTTTTTTTCTCTATTTTTACTTAGCTTTTGGGTTTTCGCTTTTTTTAGTTTACAAGGGATTTACACTTTTGTGTTTAAACTTCTTGGTGGGTATAAGCTTTTATTTGGGGCTCTCTCTAGGGATTTTTGGTAAAATCTTTGGATTTCTCAAACTCTTAGCCCT
Organism: Aurinia saxatilis; assembly: GCA_900406295.1. Lineage (NCBI taxonomy): Eukaryota > Viridiplantae > Streptophyta > Magnoliopsida > Brassicales > Brassicaceae > Aurinia > Aurinia saxatilis. The sequence continues at coordinate 12,251 of OVAP01002062.1, forward strand.
TTTGGCTTAATCCTCACCTTTTTTGCACTCTTTCTCTCAATCCACTCAAACTTACTCCAAACACTCACTCTTTCTTTAGACAACCATTTTACAAACCACAATCTCACAAATGACTCTCAATTTCCCAACCCTCCTAGATTAGCCAACGCGACTAATGCTTAATGGAAGAAAGGTACTCGTCACTTCAATTCCCAAGAGATTTTAAACATGATTATGCAAATTTGAAAAGGCCTACCACACAAGAGTAATGTTGGCTTGAAAGGAGGATAAGGTGTTTTGGGGTTGAGATGATAACCAACGTTAAAGATGAAGGTGGCTGACCAAGTCATTAAAGAGTGGTAAAAAAGATAGGATGACTTGATTATTTTGAGGTAGTCCACAAGTTGATCAAAAAGCCATAAATGAGAAACTTAATCAAAATTATGTTCAAATAGCTAGGGAAAGCTTGAAGTCACACTCACGTCCGCTAATAGAAGATGTGATCGAGATGCAAAAGTCAAGTTTTTCGCGATTTCTCTAGCGAACAACTAGCACTACTAAACAATCGATCATGCAGTCTTAAGGATTTAGCATTTCTAAGCAATCTCATCATTGTCCCCTATGTTTTAATGCAACGCACCCTAAAATGAGACATAAGATGAAATGTAACTATATGCTAAAGAAAAATCTTTTGGTTTTTTCGAAATTTTTAAAAACATTTATGAATTTTATAGAAGATGAAATGTTTAATGCATGACAAAGTAAACAACAAAACTATAATGTCATTAACTACTAGGTCCCTCCCCCAAACTTAAACTTCATCGTCTCGATGAATATTCAAATTAGGAGAGAATACCAAAAATAAAAATCAAACCGAATGTGAATGCAAAATAAAATTGCAAAAGTTTGAGATAAGTACTTTCGGATTTAAATGTTTGGAGGGTGAGAAGAAGATGGACCGGATCCGGTTGAGGTATCTTCATAGTCGGGTACATTGAACTCCGAGAATCCCGAGATGTTTGGTGAGGTGTTGTAGGCGGCTGCTTGACCCATTGATTGACCATACTCCCGGAGCTTCATCATCACGAGTGAGTTGAAACATTTTTTATGAGCGTATTGACCGAAGAACCATTCCTCCCTTGCGTTTTGTGGTGCGAAGGGGATGTCTTGCAATTGCATGTAGCTAAACAACTCATCGAGGGATTGGTCTCCTTGTTGAGGTGGCTCAGATTGGTGTTGAGGAGCTTGTTGTTGCGGGTCGACTTGCTCGTCCATTTGTCCATCCTCCTCGTCCTCGTCTTCCGGCACTAAGAGCTCTCCATAGTTGAATTCGATGTTCACTTTCGATTTAATGTTGGCCAAGTCGCGGTTGGACAAGAGGAACATCGATTCTCGCCTTTGAGCATTGCGGAAAAAGTAGACAAACTTCCATCTCGAAGTTCCGCCTTGAGTATGGCTAAAAGACAAGGGCCTCAAAGTTGATAAACTCTTTCCTCGGGTCATTGTAATGCCTCAAGAGAGGCACCTCGGCTTCCACAAACAAAGGGACCAATAACTCGCCATTGCTAGAAGTCGGACGAGCTAAATGTGTAGATAAGGCCCAAATCTTGTGTAGCATTAACTCATTAGCTAAAATGCAACCAATGTTGACATCATCTTGGAACTCGTCATAGATTGGGTACTTGTCGGGCTTGGTCATCTTTAGTTTGAGTCCTTGGAAGAGGAGACAATGCTCGTCGCTCTTGATCTTCCCGACATCCATCCTCGGGAAGATAGTACTAGCAAGGAACCGGTGCGCCAACCATAGGACCGGGTTTCGTAGGGATGAGGCCTTTATCCTTCCCGGAACAAAGGGTTCATCACTCCCTATCATCTTCCAAAATAATGTAGCAGTACTAAAGTCGGGGAACTTCGCATGAGGATTGTCGTCGAACCCATAAGCTTTACACACTTGAGACATATCGAGATTGTAGACGTCTCCACCAATCTTGAATGTCAATGTCCCTTCTTTTGCCTGTTTCCTCTTTAGATGTGCGCATCGGACCTCCAAAGTGGCTAAGAATTGTCGTGTGAAATCCGGATAGAAATAATAATCGCTTCGAGAAAGCCGACCAAATCCCGTTTGTACTGACAAACCCAATACATCTTCTAGCAAACCTGTGTCCGCAAGGAACTCTTCCGACAAGAACCAAGTGGGAAGGAAAGTCATTTTCTTCAAGGCCATGTAATTTTCTTTGTGTGCATTGCTCCAACTATTGGGTGGTTGATCATTAGGTGTAGGTGGTTGCGGTGTTGGTGGAGCTTGAGGAGGAATGTCGTCGTGTCTCGTCTTCCGCTTGGATGGACGAGACGAGCTACCTCCTTTCGTCACCTTTGTTTTTCCCCGTGTCTCCATTGTTCCTACAAAGGAACACAAGCTATTTCAACACCACAACATAAGCAATTTGACAATACACACCAAACACAAGCTATTTCAACACCACAACATAAGCAATTTGACAATTTATAACAAGATTATAAAAAACTCCAAAAGTTAAGGAGATTTTCACAAAAGCTTGTGAGTACGGGATCAAGATAACCTGTTCGATCAATCTAGCAACACCAACCATTTCAAAACAAATCAATAAGTAAAGAATCAACAATTTCCATAAAAAAATTCCAAAATCCGTCACTATTCATGAGTGATTCTCAAAATTCCCAAAAACAGCAAATTTTCTATCAAAACCATTGAAATCTTTAAAGGGAATCCATACTATACCTAAACCCAACTCTTAAACCACTATCAAGGCCAATTCCAAGTGCTTATACAATCAAAATTAAAGATGATGGAAAAACCCAAACCTTGGAAAATCACTCATGAGAGAGAGAGAGAGTATGAGCTTGATACCTTGGGTTTCTTGATGTGGAGATGATATATAATCAATTACAAGTAGATAGCAATGAAAATCACAAGTTTTGACGAAGAATTGAGAGAGAATTTCAAAAAACTTGTTTTGGAGAAAACAAGGAGAAGAGATCGGGTGTTTGGAGGAAGAAGAAGAAGGAGAAAACCGAATAAAACCAAAAATTAAAATGAGAATAAACCAGAAACAAACCGGGATAAACCGAAATAACTGGATTTCTCAGAGATCGGGTGTCCACATCGGGTGATACCTGATCTCACAAGACAGGGGAATGGCCAAAATTTTGTCCACGAGATCGGGTGTCCAGATCGGGTGTCACCCGATCTCGTGAGACAGGGTTTTCCTCTTCACTTTTCTTCTTGATTTTTCATCTTAGTGATATATCGTGGATTTTATGGTTTTAGCCACGATATAAAGTATTTTATCGAGTCTTTTAGGTATTTTTCTAGTCTTTACTAGTATTTTTACAGATTAAAGCACGCATTTGGCGATTTTGGAGCTATGTAGAGTGTTTTGGAGCTTTTGGAGGCAAACTAGCAAATGATGATGCAGAACCAGTCAGAAGAGCTTCAAAGATCATATCAGATGGAGGTCTTCCCTATAGAATTTTGATCTCATATTTTGATACAAGATAGGAAATTGAGTTAGCTTCACTTTGGTGGTGGTTTAAACTCATTCTGATTCACAGTTGAAGATATATGACCGTTTCGTGAAGACATGTTGTTCTGGCAAGCAAATAGAGTAGGCCGAGAATGGGCTTAGTGTCGAACGACACCCACAAAGGTGTTGAATGACACCCCTTCAAAAACATCAAAGAAAACTTTCCTTTTATTGCACAAACCGCCCCAGAACTTATGGAAAGTCTACAAAAGACCCAAAACTTGTTTTGACGGTAAAAATACTTGTTTTTAGGTTTAATTATTACATATCTTAAATTCTTTTGAGACTTAAGCATTAGGGTTGTTCCAGAGCTTTTAGGGAGAAGATTCTACTCATAGATAATATTTCTAAACCCTCTTTATTTATTTTATTGAAATTCTCTTTTCATGCCTACTTCTTTCATCATGTTGATTGTTTCAGTTAATATGTGTGAGTAGTTTGCTTGTTAGGCTTAGGGTAATTCTAGAGTTTATGATGGATTGATAGTTTAGGATAATTAATAGTGGAATCATGTGTAGTTCTACATCTAAAATTGTGTGTAATGCTTGATCTAGCTTGATCACCTAAAAACTTGATTATAGATTAATTAATTGACGCGACAACATAATTAATTGTTGGAATTATTTTAGATGAGCGAAATACCTATATGCAAAGAAAATTTGTTTAGGGATTTTGTGAACTTATTAAACTTATGATTAATGCTTGTCTTTATTTACAGAATTCGCAAAGAAATTTGGGATTCTAGGGTAAATTTGACTGTGCTCTTGCAGTTAGCTCTAAGGGTAATTAACTGTGCTTGTTTAACGTCGCTAGCTTGACGGCTTAAAAAGGATACTCAAGCTGTTTAAAAGCCTGGAGGAACCTCATGGTAAGGTCCTCGGTCAACTTTCTTGATCCCAAAAGTAGTAGCCATTATGTTTGTGATGACACCAATGTCGGTAGACTCATGAAAGACAATCCGAGCGTTGTGATATGGTTTGTGACCGCCCTTAAAAGTCACCATGCATGAAAGCTTCCCATTGTTAAGCATCAATGGTCGAAGGGTGAGGGAGGGTGGGTCGGACTGTTGGTTATCACAATTAGCCGTCTTAGGCTTTATATATGTGGCTTGTTGAGCATTGACGACCGGCTTAATCACGGTCGTAGGAGTCTTCTTATCATCATGGAGCGCCTTGTCAATCAGAATTGAAGGCGTGCACACCGGGTCTTTGGCTTCCGTGAATAAGAGCTTAACGGAAGTAGGGTCATTCGTAGACGCTGGTAGCTTTACATTTAAGGAGCTAGGTTCACTTCTCGTGATAATACCAAAGTAATGACCTTTGTGAGGCTTGATCCGATAGAAGTATTTATCATCGACATTCTTGAGAACTACCGTCTTATTGACATAGTCGATATTAGCTCCGACGATAGTAAGGAAGGGAGAACAGAGAAGAAGGTGTTGTTTTCGAGAACCAACCATGTCGAGGAAATCTTCGATGATGCCCTTGGTGGTCTTGGTTCAAGAGTCGCCAAAGGTGACGATAGTAGACTTAGGCTTCATCCCCTTTGTACTGAACTCGTGAACCATATCCCAAGAGATGGCATTAATGAAGGCACCGGAGTCACATAAAGCATCCTCTATGTGGTAACCGTCAAGGGAGCAAGGGATCACAAATTTGAGGTGGTCCTCAAGCTTGGGAATCGTCTTGAATCCACCAACCAAAGGAGATTCAAAAAACAAGGCAAATTCTTGTAAGCTTTTTTTGGTCTCTTCGGGCTGAGCTTGAGCAATATCCAAGATAGTACTGCATTGGGGCTTTGTGTTAGTACTCATAAGCTATTTTGAAGATGAGGCATGTGATATGTTGCATTTTTAACTCATTCTGCCCTTGGTTTTCAATTGTTTTTCGAGTCTTTTAGTGTCGTTTTAGAGTCTTAACAGGAGCAAACACATGGAGTATATATTCGAGCTTCAAGGTGGAGTTGTGAGACAAAAAGGTGAAAAATTCGTGGAAAAATAGAATGGATCGATCGATCCATACATAGATCGATCGATCCTCACTTGGATCGGTCGATCCCTACGTGATTGATCGATCCATGATCACTCAACATCCGCGAGCCATTTGCAGATCGAGCTGCATGGGAGGAACGATCGATCTGAGCATTGATCGATCGATCCGTTCCCTGCGAGCACCATTTTTGGAAACTCGAATCAGATCAATCCTTACCTTTCATTTCTTAGATCTAAAACACTATGGTTTCCTTTTGTTCTTCATTTGCTTCATTGCTCTTGAGATTTCCTTGAAGGGCTTGCAACTTCTTGTCATTTCATTCACTTAATACTGTTGAGAAGTGCTTTTAAACCCTTGTAGTTCTTTATTTTCGTTTTTATATTGAAGTAGTATTCAGTTATTGAGTTTTGATTCATGTCTCTCTATTTACATTGCTATATTGTCTTTCTAATGATGTGTGAGTAGTTAGGTTGTTAGATTTAGGGGAATCATGGTTAGATAGGCAATTAGATGGATGAAAATAGGTTAGTCATTAGAATAGCTTCCTCCTTGCAGTGCCTTAAAGCTTTAGACTAGCTTGATCACCTAGTTTGTGATCATAGAAACTCCTATTAAACCAAAGTGTAATAGGTTTCTTGACAGCCCATTTAGGAGAGCAAAATGTCTTTAGCTAACGAGAGTTGATGCTATGGCATTTTGTGAACATATTAAACCAGTACTAGGAATGCTCTCTAGCTTAGTTAAACCCAAATGAGAGTTTAAGTGTTTACTTTGCTAAGAGAAGTAATTGGTACCACAAAAGTGGACCAATTTAAAATTTTGTTTAAGTTGAAGTTTGTGCTGTTTTGAAACCTGAATAGTTATCCAGTTAGTTCATTTGTCTACCATTGATATCTCCTAAGTCTAGCATTATATCCCCATTTGAATTTGAACAAGTAGAAATTAGTAAAACCGACAAAAAGCCAATTGCATTCGATTTAGCTTGATAAAATAGTTAAGTAAGACATAGTGTACAACTGGGATTTGTGGATTCGATCCTTCACTACTACATTGATACATTGTAGTTGTCNAAAATTTGTATTAAGTCTAAATCCTTTACTAACTCTTTCTTATTTTTGTTTCCTCCTTGTTGTTACAGGTGCATGACCAGAAGTCGGCGATCAGAATCTGATCTTGTACTTCTGTCCAACGAAGACCTTGCGAGAATAGAAAGAATCAACAGAAGAAACCGAACGATATCTGTCACAATGGGTGACCACAACGATAATGCTGCTCTACATGAGAAATTGACAGCGATGCGGCTCCAATTGGAAGCTCTGCAGGAGCAAGAACACCGCATACAAGTTCAACCCACATTTAGTGGAGCTGACAGACCGCACACCTTCTATAGGAACCGATCAACAATTGTACCTCCACCAATGGCGAGGCAGGACTATGACATCAAAGGCCAGCTCATTCAGTTAGCAGAACAGAAGCCATTATGCGGTCTTGCCAACGAGGACCAGAGCACATTGAGCGCATCGAGCAGATAACAAACCTCACTAAGGCCAATGGTGTACCACCAGACTATGTCCGCTGCAAACTCTTCGAGCTGTCGCTGTCTGGCAAGGCTCTTACATGGCTCAAGTCACTCGCACCAGAGAGCCTAGTTGGATGGGAAGTAGTCCGCAATGCCTTCATTGACAAGTACTACACCAAGGCCAAGACTAGCTTTGAAGGCGAAGATTTCAAACTACTCTCAGAACTCAGGAGAGTCCTTTTGTGAGGCATGGGAGAGGTTCTGTTCCTACCAACGAGACTGCCCCCATCACGGTTTTAGCGAGACACAACTTCTTACTCTCTTTTATGATGGTTTAGCTTGGGAGTTTAAAGGTCAATTGAACTCTGCTAGTAACGAAAATTTTATGACTCGTAGTATTGCAGATGCTTTGGAGTTGATCGAGAATATGGCTGAGAGTTCTTTGGAGAAGAACCCAGAATATGACAGGGGCAAGAAGGTTGCTTTGGTGGAGGCCTAACAGATAGCACAACTGACCGAGAAAATCGGCCTACTTGTGAAATCAAAACAACGCGATGTAAACTCCTGCGACAGAGAAGGTGGTCCTGTACCTTCTGAAGAGCAGATGATGGGAGAGCATGATGAGGAAGAGGAGTGCAACTACGTCACTGGCCAGGGGTACAAGCAAGGCTACAACCCCAACTACAAGCACCCTAATCTCTCCTACCGCAGCACGAACGTCGAGAACCCACAAGATCAGGTATACCCAACTAAGAATATTGCTGGTTCTAACACTTTTGTTCTTTTTCAGGGAAAACCAGCTTTCCACGGCCAGGGACACTCGAGGCAGCAATTTAACAACTACAAGGCCCCCATGCCTTTTGCACCGCCTTACCAAGCTCCAGCAAGCAACTCTCAGGATGAGTTGAAGACGATGATGCAGATGATTCTGGCCAACCANAAGGTTGATGGGATGTACAACAGTCTGAACACGAAGTTTGAAGCCTTGGCTAACCATGTCAAGAAGCTGGACACACAGGTGGCCCAAACAGCTGAAACAGTCAAGAGACCTCAAGGAGCTTTCCCTGGACGTACTGACGAAAACCCGAGGAATGCAACTGTTAATGCCATCACCCTAAGGAGTGGCAGATTGGTGGACTCTCGCGAGAAAGAACCTGCTGCACCAAAACAGGTAATTGTCTCTGATGATGTTGATGAAACTATTGACATGGGTAATTTGAATGATGCAGAAAAAGAGGCACCAGCTGCTGATAATGCGCCAAAGACTACACCTGTCGAACGCGTATACATACCTAAGGTGCCATATCCCACCAAGCCGAAGCTGTCCAAGAAGGCTGCAAAGAAGGCGAAAGAAGAGGCCAAGTGCAGAGAGATCATTGATGGAATTGAAGTCAAATGCCAGCTGAAGACGATGATAGAGCTCATGCCATCCATGCAGCTCACTATGAAGAACCTAGCAACGTCGAAGGTCACAGATGAAGAGGAGTGCGTGATGCTTACAGAGGAATGCAGTACCATACTTCTCAGCAAGATGCCACATAAACTTGGAGACCCAGGTCGATTCG
>OVAP01002063.1:0-20865 GCA_900406295.1 Aurinia saxatilis
GTGCAAGATCTTGTTATGCGTGTACAACCTCGTCGTGTACAAGTGGCCAAATGTCTCTTTGACGATGAAACCGAGAAACATAACAAAGGTCTATCCAACAAAGTTTCTAACAAAGAAGTTAATATCACGGACGATGACGATGATGAGCGAGATGACAACAAGAGAAAGTGCATCTTTTAGGGTTTGAACATGATCAAGAAGTTTGGGGGAGTTCCTTATCTCTTCCAGCATCACAAATGTGGGAAAGCAAGCTTGCTAAACTTCAAATGGCTCTAGTGTTGGAACAAGAGAAGACAAGGATGTTAGAACTTGATTTGGATAACATACGCCGGCAGATTCATTTGTTGAACAAGGGTTCAGAAACTTTGGACGAGATTTTACGCATGGGAAGAACCGAGAAGACAACGATGGGTCTTGGATATTAAGGAGGTACATCCTATTCCAAAACTCTTTTGACGCGAGGTAGGTCTATTGACATAATAAACATAAAAAAGGATTTAGATGTTTTCTTGCCCGTTCTTGGAACAAAGGAAATACATGTCATTCCAAGAGAGTATGGCTTCCAAGAGCATATTTTGCTGTGACCTACAAGATTAGTGAACAGGAGGAAGAGTTCGCATATGGTTATCCACATATGGATTTTTGAAACCTGACTTTTGGAATCGAAGATTTAACAAGAATATCGTCTTTTTCCAAGTGGCTGCTTGGATTTCCTATTTCATATCAGCAATGATTTCTCTACGGTCAGAATTCGTATGAAAAATATATGTTCTGCAAATCACATTCTTAAATTGTTATTGTCACATACACTTACTGCCCTATTCTTTGGGAGAAAAAATTTTGGGTATCTACTCTTCCATCTTTCTCCATCCTTAACGAAGATTTCTACGGAGATTCTAGTATGGGACCATGTTGGTCATCACATTCATAGTAGTCACGTGGCATGGTCTTTTTCAAAGTTGTTTTTACAACATGTTGGTGATTTCTTTGATGATAACAGTGGATTGTTGATTTTGTCGCGACATATGTGTGATATACAGTCACATCTTAAGGATCCTGCGCTCTTACGACCACCACTATCCTTGCCCTTTACGCGCTCACATCCATTGTTTGGGAGCTTTGGTTTGAGGACTTTGTTGGTATGTCTTTCCCACTCTGCCTACACCCATGACTATAATTGTACGAGTGCGGTGTTAATACTTCTTCACACCCCTGTTTTATTGCCTTCATGGCTCTCTTTGCTATCATTGATTACATGGGGCGCGCTACATCACGTTGCATTTTTTAGTCTCATACGATGTCAGGTGATGATAGATTTCTCTGTGACAACACAAATTGGTAAATGGTCTCATCCGAGAACAAGCTTTATTCTGCTTTTTCTTTGGACATATTTGTTTCCCATGTTGAATTTTTTTGATGACACAAGAATTCTTGGAGTTGTCTCAGATGTATCTAATCCCCGGTACCACGAACGTTTTGAGACCTCCCTTTATGAACATTTTTGTGTGTGCGGACGGAGCTACACGTTTGACATGAAGTGGAGCCTGGTGTTGCATTGTGTGCACTTTTCCGTTCCTCTTTCGTTGTTATGCTTTGGTTTCCAAGTTGTTGGCATACATGGTCATCCGTCTTTTGACATGTATTCACGGTGTTGGGTGACTCTGTTGTCTTTTTCAGTTGCTTATGTTCTCGTGAGACATGTGAAATCAAAGTATCCCCATGAAGGTTTTATGATCGTCCAGAAGCCGGTGATGCGTGTTTCAGCAGTTTTACTATTGTGGGGATTGCGGCGTGGAACTTCACAGTGGAGATTTCGAGTTGTGTGTCACTCACACATAATTTTCTTGGAAGAAAATGCTTTCCCTGTTTACATTTACATTTGCTTGACGATGGTCCGTATAAGCATAAAGGAGCTCTGGCCGCACGACAGCTCTCTCACAATGGGTAGCACCGATTTCGTTGTTTTCACAAGTGACTTCCGATGGAGAATCACATATACTAACACCGATATCACATATACGTTGTTTTAGGGATTCTCTTGTGGCAAAAATTTGGAAACTAGTCAAGGACGATAGAACCACGTTTGATATTGTTGATGATGATGAAACTTCGACAGAAAGCATCTGGAACGACTTTATTGTTTGTTCGACTGTACGATGCGAGCTATCTAGGACAATGTCTAATTCGTGGATGAGACATGCTCGGTTTCTCCATGGGCTTAAACAACGTGGCGTAATCTGCTTCTCCAAGAATATGTTCTCGCTTATATCTTTACTTCAGGTAGTACATCCCCACCGTAACCACACCTTTGATTATTTCTTGAGTGAAAGTTGTTCTACGGACCAACACACTTCTGCGTTCAACTTCAATTTGGATAATCGTGTGGGACTTTTACAAATTGGAGGGATTATATCTCTGTTTTTGCGGCCGTTTTGGGCTAACAACGCTAAGTTTTATCCACCGCACACGTGTTCAGCTTTACCATGCATGATTCTTCAAGGCATCTCGTTACAAATAGAATATGACTTATGAGTGTGGAGACTTAGAAGAACCATTCAGAGCTGTGTGGATGTTACCATCAGAAATCTTTGACGACGACACTCCTATTCATGGTCGGAAAAGTATATTTTTTAAATAGGTGGACTCACAATCTTTGTGAGAGCATGGCGACAATGATGATGCTGAAAGTTGCATATGGTGGGCAGAGATCGGCATCTCAGTCATATGACAAATTTTATCAGTGGAAAGTTAGGAAGAAAGGGACAGAAAAACATAGAGTAGAAGCTTATGGTTGGGTCTTGGAGCAGTGTTACCATCACGATTCGAGGTCGAATCTTTCAAACCCGAAGGGACCTGATGCAGCGGCATCTACATCAAGCAAACGTACTCCACAAGCAACGTCATACTCAAGCTACGCATACACATGTTTTTCCTTTTCCGTTTTCTCCTTTTAGTAATTTCCAATTATCATATTTCCTTTTCTCATTAGGTTTAGGCCTTAGCCTCTCTATTTAAGCTTTGTAATAGTTTATTTTAGAATACAATTATTGATATTGAAATAAATTAGGGTTTTATACTCTTTTGCCTTGTGAAGATTTGATTCAATTCCTCTAAGCAAGAAGTTGGTCTTAAGAGTTGATTGAATTCCTCTTAATCGATCCACGTAGGTCTCAAGAGAATTCAAATCCCTCTTGATTGAGCTACACGCTAGCTTCTAGGTCTCAAGAGTCTCACAGCTTTTGATTGATCCTCAAGTTAGTTTTATCTAGGTTATAAGCTGCGCCACATTCACGGTATGTTATCTCACCGAATCTGCATTTAAATGTCGAGATTATGATTATTAGATTTAGAGTTTAGAGTTAGTCACTTGGAAAAGTTTCAGTTTTTAAGAAAATTCTTGTCATTGTTTTTTTCACTTTATTACTCAAGGACGAAACAAAGTTAGCAAATTTTACCGTGAAAAGGTTGAGGAAGTGGTGGAGGAAGGACTTTTGCTTGATAAACAAATGGATGCACTGATTGCGTTACGGGTCAAGGTGCAAAAACCTGATGCAAATAACATGAATTTGGAGAAGCACCCCTCCGATAAGGTCGTAGTAGATACATCTGATAGCACGATGGGAGAACTTGGTAAGCATATACATCAAGAATGTTCTATCAGAAACATCTTTTGTTCAGATGCTTTTCTTTTCAGTTTACTGAATTCTTGATATATTTGCAGGCAAAGCGACCACAGATATGGTACACGGTATTGACAAAACTACCATTCTAGAAGACAAAGCCTCCCATATAGTAGCTGTCAAGAAACCTCAGAGACTATAAGAATGTTTCTTGTTTATTAAGATGCGGCTCCATCAACTTATATACAAGTAGAGATGAACCTAAGGTGATAACCTAATTACAATAAGGAAACTATATATACGATACATTAAGGTTACGTAAATAGCAAGATAGTCATAACTATCTTAATACCCCTCTCAAGATGGAGTGTGGAGGTTACAAACGCCCATCTTGACAAGAAAAGCTTCAAATTCTCGACGCCCAAGAGCCTTGGTCATGATGTCCGCGAGCTGAGTCTTGGTAGAGACATGAGTTGGTGCAATCACGCCACGAATAATCTCATCGCGAATAAAATGACGATCTGATTCGATGTGTTTAGTGCGGGCATGATACACGGGATTTGCACTCAAGTGAAGGGCAGATAGATTGTCACAATGCAAAGGCACCGGGGCAGTACAATCCACACCAAGTGCAGTCAACAATTCTCGAATCCAGAGAAGTTCACTAACTGTATCGGCCAGTGCACGGTATTCAGCCTCTGTGGAAGAACGAGAGACTATAAGAGATTTTCTTGCTCGTTCGGGTTCGGTTCGGTACTTCGGATCCGGATAATTTGCCCAAGCCTACTCTGCAGACAAAAACTTAAAGGCATGAACAACTGAATTAAGCGATTTATTCATTTTCCTGGTTGATGTGTAGATTGCTTCAAGGAATGCGTCCAGGAACTATATGAAAATTGTGGATCATTCCTTGATTGGGAGTTCTGATGAGATTTGTAGAGTATCTCAGAACTAGAATCAGTATTCTGTTTTGTTTGTACGTCAAATTTTTTGTTCACTGTATCTGATTTAGGTTAACAGACTCCTTGAGAGAGTAGAGGTAACTTTTGTTAAGCACTTTTCAAGGGGCAATCGAAGAGAAGGCATGAAGAGTCTAAGGCCATAAGTTAAAAGAGAAAGACAAAGGGATACATTCTTCTCCGGTAAGAGAATCTGAGAGGGAAAAAGTGTCAGATTACAAAGATGTTATGTTCCGTCACTTATAATTGTTCTTCAACTTCTGAAGGATTATGGTACTCAATACATGACGAATATCATCCCTCTTTACATGCAACACAGAGTTCAGTCTTTTTTTTCTGGTATTGTCTTCACGGTTTATGTCACATCCATATCAGGGACTCACATATATAAATTTTCAGTGTATACGCAGATTATTCGAGGAAAAAGAGTCTGTGCACGGATACAATGCTCTTAAATACTTGTTGACAATCAATGCAGTCATCATAAGAACAACTTTTGAACTGAAAAAGGGACGAAATTGGATGATTTTGGCTCTTGTAAGCTCAGGTGTTGCGATAGCTATGAACACATTCTGGGACATTGTTATGGACTGAGGACTCCTCTGTAGGCATTCCGTGAACCCGTACCTGAGAGACAAACTGCTTGTCCCTCACAAAAGCGTCTATATTTCAGCCATGGCAAAAGCTAAAACTAACATATTTATGCGATGAGATTGTTGTTATAAGATTCTAGCTGATTTTGATTTGAAACTGACAGGTAGTGAATGTTGTTCTACGAGTGGCATGGATGCAACTAGTGCTGGAATTCAAATTGAAGTCCCTTCAGAAAATCGCAGTAACGGCCATCATTTCATGTTTAGAGATTGTTCGTCGGGATGGAGTTTCTTCAGGTAACACTTTTGTGTGTTGAAAAGAGTCAACTTTTTATGAATAGAATGATTAGTACTCTGGAGTTAAACCTTTTGCAGGTTGGAGAATGAGCACTTGAACAATGTAGGCAAATACAGAGCTTTCAAGTCAGTTCTGCATTTTTTCCATTACTACGACGATGATGACACTGATGACAAAGACGACTGAGCTAGCATATCTTTTATTCTCGCTAATTATATATGCTGATTCACTACTAAAGTAACTAAGTGTTATTAGGCTTAAAATGAATAGTTTGTATTCTTTCCAATGAACCAATTCAATGTGTAAAGACATAATATTACATTTAAATCCAAAGGGTAGAAAATAATATCTTATATATAACATGGAGGAAGGTCATTGCATTGCTTGACGTAGAATAGAGAATTTATATTACGCAGTTCTGAAACTTTTTAAAGCTGAAATTAAATTAAACAATGGTTAACGTGGGAAGAATCCATATCGGTGATCATAAGCTCTTCTTCAATCTCGGTTCTTCAACTCAGCCACACCGTGTACCATCAAATCATAGACTCCACAAACCGCCTTGAACACCCCAACCTCGCCGTTCAACAATTCCAATATCTCGAAGCACCTTCTGTCAATACACCTGGAAGATGATCCGCGTTTGATCCCCAAGATGGTGTAATAGTCAGGCTCTCCCGTGATCGTTCGATAGTTTTCTGCAGCGAGAAGGATCTTGTAAGATGTGACGTGTGCATAAGGCTCAGGTGCTTTGTCTACAAAGAAGTTTTTCAAAATATTAATTAGTATTTTGAATGATATGGCCAGCTCATCACAGATAACAATGACAAATTCCAGACAAAAACTACAAACGTGGACTACAAAGAAGTCTTTCAAAATGTCAATTAATCTTTTAATTATTTCAATGCTTTCATTTCTTCTCATTCATTTTGAACACAACACTATATCTTAATATGCATGTCTGCACTATGCGTGGGTACAAAATATAGTAGTTAATATTTAAATAATGGTATTTTATACTTTTTACAAGGGAACGAAGGGAAAATGTGTATATGTGATTAATGAATATCACAAGTGGGTATGTGGTTAAACCCCCAATTTTTTATAAATTTGAAACTCCTAACCATGTTTCAGTTTTATTTACATTGTTAAGTATTTTATTAACATATACTCTATGAGATTAAGGGAGATTTCAAAAAAACCACTATTGTTGTAGAATCAAGTGCTCAAATGCCCTTCTGTTTGAAATTTTAATCTCAGATGCCCCTGTTATAACACATAATTTCTTTTGGATTTATTTTTAAGTAAAAAAGTGGTAGAAAACGAAAAAACTTTGGTGGATCTGAAAAATAACATGATCCAACCAAAGATCTGTATCCAAACCCGGATCCAATACAAAATAAATAAATAAACGATCCAATTTCTTTCACATGTCGTAAAGATGGAAAGGGATTGATACCGATCTATCCTCATTCGTCGAAAAGGGGAAAAACCAAGAACCCTTTTTTTTTCGATGTCACAGCTGTTCGAATCCGAATCAATTCTTGTTTTCTCTTCTATTCATTGCTTCTTTGACGATGACGGCGAAGGAGGGTTCATCTAGTCCTCCAACAACGACCGCGAATCTGCCCAGTTCTCCAACGGTGACGGTGAATCTGATGAATTCGAAATCTCCAACAGCAAAGGCGAATCTAGCGACATCTTCCCATAGATAGAGTTCACTTAGGACTTATTCCCTAGTTTCTCAATATCACCTTATCCTTTTGTGTGTTTATCTTGTTTTGGTTAGCTGATAGCATCAAGTAGTGGTTTAATTCATATGATTGCAAATGAGAGTCAATCCCAAGGGTGTAATGAGCTTGTGATGAGTTAGTATATAGTTTAAATTGCTTGGAGTGTTTGACAAGTTGAAACAATGAGTTCAAACAATGAACCAAGTGGTGGAGTCCAAATTCTTTTATTAATTCCCCAAATTTTTACACATGAGTCCAAATTCAGTTAAGATTAATCTAGAAACAAACACATGCACTCATTGGTTTAATATGGAACCTGTGAATTAAAGGAGAGAGGAGAAACAAATAAGTTCGTCCTTTCTCTGTAGTTTTGCTTTAACGTTCTCGGACGAAGCTTGTCCACGGTTTACATGTGAACTATTGTCTTTTGTGTTGTTTGGTTCATAGGCTTGAGGTGAGATTTCTGTTGATGGGCCTTGGCCCATCTCTTGTATTGGCAATATCCTCTTCTTCGTTGTTCTCTGCCTGTTTTGTTTGTGGTCTTTTAATTGTGTATGTCCATAAAAAAAATATGGTTTGATTGTAAACTGTTTTGTTTGTGGTCTTTGATTGTGTCTGTCCATAAAAAAAAATTATTTGAATTTGTTTTGGTTCAGTTTGATAGAAATCTTTTTTTTTTTTTTTTTGTGCTTTGTTTGTAGGAATGGCTGATCTAATGGGAAACACAAGGCGTCGATACCATGTGAGTGATACTGATGATGAGGAGGATCAAGAGTTCTACATCCAAGGTATGAGAATGAATCGACTAGTACTATACTGCCTAGGTGACCTAGTACTACTGAGGATAACTAAGAGAAGTTAGAATAACTACTAGTACTTGAGATAACTAAGAGTAATTAGAACAATTGGATAACATTAAATGTGTGTTAATTGGCTGTATTTTGTGTTTACATTACCTAGATATCCCGCCAATGCAACCTATCAAGTTTTTCTTTAACCCTTCCGAGTATCAAATGTTTCTGAAGATACAAACAAGGTGTTATCTGAATAAATTCTTAAAAGTCATAGGGGGGATGAAACCGGAGGTGGATTGGTTCCAAAACCACCCTCAGTTTCAGCACTTCTTCCATTTGCATAGGGAGGAAAACCGTAGGCTTATGTGATTATGGATGCTACTGCTTAGTACCGTTAAGGTGGATAGGCGTACAACTGTTTGGTTTGTGGTGAATGGTGTGCCAATTCGGTATTCCATAAGAGAGCATGGTCTGCTCTCTGGATTGAATTGCCATCAATACCCAAACAATCTTCGTCCTTCGCAGTAATGGGATGATTATGTATGCAAGTTTAAGGAGAGGGTGTTTCCTAAGAAGCAAAGCATAAAATTCAAAGATGTGAGAATCAAGCTACAATCAATGAAGAAGGGTCTAGATCGATTGAGGTGGCGATCTTGTATTTCTTATGTACGGTGTTCAGAGGTAGGCCAAAGTTTGATGGACTTGTAGAACCTTATATATGGAAATTGGCAGAAGATCCGGATTTGTGTCTAACATATCCGTGGGGGAGATTGACCTTTTATGATAGTTGATGATGTTTATTACATCATGGATAATATGTAGGGTTTGGTTTTAGTGTCTAATAAGTATTCGAGTTTAATTTTTAAGGTTTGAAGGTTTATATCGTAGGGGTTTAGGGTCTAAACTGTTTTTTATTGTTTAAAATTTTATGTTTTAGGGCAAAATTGGATTTTCAAATTTTAGGGCAATGACGCCGTGTACGAAAAAGACAAAATGGGCGTCAAAATTTCTCAGTTCGTGTATTAATCTGGAAATGAATTTCACTTCGTGTATTAATATGGCAACGCAAACAATTCGTGTATTTTTCTGGTAAAGTTGTAAAGTTCGTGGATTTTTCAGAGGCTTTTCCAAAAAAAAAAAATGAGTGTATAATTTGATTTTTCTGAAAAATTGTGTATAATGCAGATTCTACACAATTTTTCTCACTTCAAAAAAATGAATTTGAAGTGAGAAAACTCACTTCAAAAAAATGAGTGTATAATTTGAAGTGAGAAAACTCACTTAGTACTTAAACTGAGTTTTCTCATTATATCTTTATATGCAGATTCTAGCTTTTGAGTGTATTTCGAAACTGAGGAAAAAATATCGACTTGATAATCAGACAAAAGAAAAAGAGTGTCCTAAGATGTGCAAGCGAAAGTTTGCCAAGAGCCGCATGAAAGGCTATACTTTGGATGATCTCAGTCTGTGTTTGGGTGATTCTAAAGGTATGTATTCAATTCCATTCTTAATTTCTTGATTATAGCTAATAGTGATTAAGAATTAAATTAAATTATTGTTTTCTTTTACATTGACAGGATATTCAAAGTATCTTGGAAATGGATTTCAATGAGACGCTTCTTTTGAATCGCATCATAGACCCTGTATCTGAGGATCCTGCAGCCGACATGATCCAAGACGGTTGGAACAGCCATCTTGAAGAAAAACATAAACACATATTCTGGCAAGATATGTTGAAATTGTCCACTTTTAGTACATTTACTATAGTTTCATATATTCACATGTATAAAAACATCATGTTGTTTGACATAACTATGGGATTTGTTTTCATACATTTACCATAAGTATAAGGTAGTTTTAGTCCAAAAAGATGTTTTAGTACAAAGTTAAAATATATAGTACCCATGGATAAACAAGTTGTATCCCAAGTAAAAAGAGCACAAAAACGAACCAACAAGTCAAATACTAACAAATAATTACACATAAATTAAATTAAAAGAACATACAAAAATGTCACACAGTTATATACCCAGTAGTTCATAGTTACACTAGACAGAACACTTGACGAAATATTTTAGTAAATATTTCACATAGTTACACCAAGTAGTACATAGTTGTACCAAACAGAAACACAAAGATAAAGTCACAACTACTTCAACATAGTTATACCCAGGTCAACCAAGTTGTACCAGACAGAGAACACACAAAAATAAAGTCACAAATAGTTTCACATACTTATACTCAGTTATACCTAATTGTACCAGGCAGAGAACACACAAATACAAATAGTTTCACATCAATTCAGTTAAATACCTAGTTGTACCTGGCAAAGAACACACAAAAATAAAGTCACAAATAGTTTCACATACTTATACCATGTTATACCTAGTTGTACCTGGCAGATAACACACAAATACAAATAGTTTCACATCAATTCAGTTAATTAAATTCCTACTCTTCCTCTTCCTCTTCCTCCTCTTCCTCTTTCTACATCGGGATCGGTGTCACCGGGATCGTTGACATCAGAATCATTGACACCGGGATCGCTCGTAAAATATGAATACATTTCTCTTCGTCTTACTCCGCCTCGAGATTCTCCTGCTGAGCGGATCCGTGTTGTTTGACGTCTTCCTGTTTTAGGTACATGTGGTGAAGGCAAGCCACCTGAATGTCGTATATGGTCATGAACCATCCAAGTTAACATATCGGGTACTGGATAGATTGTTATGTGATATGTTAATGACCACTGCTCCATAAAGAAAAACACTAAACAGAAATCATGTTGACTGATGACCCTTTCATTGCTCAATCGGTTGATAGCAACTATTGCATGAACACATGGGTATCGGTCTATATTAAGGCACTTGCATGAACAAGTTTTTCGGTCAAATCGACCAAATAACTTTTGTCGTCCAATCCAATCACATTATACTCAAGGGGCGAGGCTGTTTAACTCAAACACCGTTAAACACTTGCCAATCACACATTGATCATGCATCACTTTTTCCACACAAGGCACCAACTTCTGTGAAAACGGCACTTCGGCGGAACTCCTCCTATGTTTGTTGAACCATTCAGCTAATTTTGCAACAATCGCATCAACCATACGTAAGACCGAGTACTTCCTTGCAACTCTAAAAACATTATTAATAGATTCTGCACAATTGGTAGTGTCTATGTGATACCTATATCCTGGAAAATAACATCTTGCCCATTTTCTCGGCTCAACACTTCTATCAAGATACTTGGCAGCAGCAGGATACCTCTTTCTAAAAGCAGCATAAAGTGTAAGGAACTCACTCTCCGTATAAGCATGGGCGCAATCCATGAACCTTTTTGCAACAATCGATTTGTTTGCAGGAGAAACGCTTCCTTTCACAATCTGAGACAAATGGAATATACAGTACCCATGTTGAGACAACGGGAACACTTCGCGTATTTGCTTGATGAGGCTTGCATTTCTATCAGACACAAACACCGTTCCATCAACATCATGTACCACTAATTTCAGCTTATTCATAAACCACATCCAACTTTCATCTTTCTCACCGTCAGCTAGACCAAAAGCAATTGGATAATGGTGACGATCACCATCATGAGCCGTAGCAACAATGAGAACTCCACCATATGCGTGTTTAAGATGGGTGGCATCCACAATGATTACTTTCTCATGGCTTGAAACCATTTGATGCAAGCCTTTAATGCAAAGAATAAATACTTGAACCTGCGTTCCTCATCCCATTCCACAAATGTTCGTGTACCCTCATTCATCTTCTCTAGCATGTATAGATATGAAGGCAACATTTCATAACTTTCCTCTCGACTCCCCCGCACATTTTCTGCAGCTTTCTTTTTTCCTCTCCATAAAGTGGAGTATGATGCTTCAACCCTACCTTTCTCCTTAACCAAAGGCATCAGAATTTTGGGAGGTGGAGTCTCAAAAACACCTGGATAAAATTCATGTAAAATAGATGCAACTACTCCTGGCGTCCCTTTCCTTTTGTTTCTCATTGTACTTACAGTGGTTCGAGAGCATGTATGCATCTTGTTGTAAGTTCTAACCGACCAAAGATTTGAATCTCGAATCTTTGCAACTCGTAAAGACCACTTACAACCAGCTTCTGCTTCCACACATTTTACCACATACCGCATTGTATCCGACTTCTTTATTTCATACTCAAAACAAAATTTATGTGAAGCTTTTTTAACTAAATCTTTCACTTCCTCGTTGCTTCCAAATTCTTGACATATAGTGATATCCAAACCATCTTCCCATGCATTGCCTACACGGTCATCTCCTTCTACAACGAATGGTCCATCGCCATCTTCATACATACCAAAGTTATCCTCATTACCAATTTCTTCAAGATTAGTAATCAAAACATTGTGATGCACCTCAAAGTGTTCTGATGGTTCGCCTGTGTAAAGAGTTATCATATCATCACCTCCACCAACTTCATTTTCTAGACCCTCTCCCGTAAATTGAACACATCCTTGATTCTGGTCAATGTCATCGATGAGCTCCACATGTAAAAGACTTATATAAACATCTTTATTCACTTGCATTAGATAAAAAAAACGTCTACATCATTCGAGATATATGATGGTGCCCTAGGATCCAATACGAACAAAAAATAACTTAATTTCAGCTTTGTTGTAGCTTCATCTATGATGATCTTCCTGCCAATTTTATCAACCAACGCCGAATAAGTGACCTCCTTCATAACTCTTTGCATCACTAAAGTGTGAATTTTGAATAATCACCTCCCGAGCTCCATCTTAAGCAATCACCTTCCTTTGAATAACATCCTCCATAATCATAAAGTATGATCGTGCAGCGATTTTTATTAATTTCACCTAAAAAAGAATTTCAAATATCATTAGTAAATATTTATAGTTTCGTTTCACTAATACAATTATGAATACTAGTTGTACCAGTAAGACCAGTCAGTCTTAGTAATATTAGTCGTACAAGAAAGACCAATAAGTCTCAGTAGTACATAGTTGTATACGTAAAACCAGTAGGCCCATTAGTATCTAGTTGTACTTATTATACTATTACAATTTCAATTTACGTGCGATTTAGTACGAATTAACAGGTAAATTCATCGCAAAAATCATCATAGTACCCTATTAGACATAGAAAAATAGTTAGATATCCAAAAAGCCATATAAAACGAGAAATTTTCAAATCTATATGAAAATCTCTAAGTTTCAAAAAGGCTTTAAAATGTACCTATGATGCAAGGAGGAAGAGAATAAGCTTGATTTATTCTCTTGGGAAAGTTTTAGTGGTGTGAGAATGGTAATTAGGAAGCAACAACTAAAAAATGAAAGTAAAAAAATCCTCTTTGTTCTTCTCACGGCAAGAAAGAGGAGAAAAGGATTTTTTATATATATATTTTACTAGGGGTTGATCCGCGCTACGCGCGGAATGTGTTAATTTTATTTGTTTCATTTGATTTGTTCTTGAGATAACAATGTACCAGAAATATTTTAGTAATTGTAGTATAGTTTTGGAATATTTTTCTCATGTTATTTTAATTTTTTTTTATGATATATAGTCTTTACAATTTACTATTTGACAATGTATTGTATGACCGTAAATTTGATATAGTAGAAATTTCTATCATTATATCTACCCTACGCTAATTTGCTAAGATTTTTAATCACTGTTCTAGTTTGTGATCATGAAATTTTGTTTATTTATAATTTTAATTCCTATATTTATTAATATGAATATTGGTTAAGTCAATAATTTATCATTTGTGTTTGATAAGATAATGAATTATTTCTAATTGCAGTGTCTAATATCCTATTAGGAATTAAAATCATTGTTTATTTTCTTACTACCATGAAAATTTTAAATACTTGCTAATCATTTTGATATTTGTAATTATTTTTAAGATCCTTTTTCGACATATTTAAATTTGTTCAATATATGTCGTCTGGGATACCAAAAGATTGATTGTCTCTACAGTCATTTTCCATTTTTTTGTTATATTTTTCCCTCAGTTTTGAAGATTTTTTCTCTTCCCACTTTGTTTCAATTTAACTGCAGTGTATTAACAGTATATTGATATATGAATGAATACATATCAAATAGAGTCATATTATTATGGAGTTTAATCACATATACCCACTTTTCCATATAATTAATCACATATACCCACTTTCCTTCCATTTAATTAATCACATATACCCACTTTTCTTCCATTTAATCACATTCCCTTATAAAAAGTATAAAATACCATTATTTAAATATTAACTATTTATAGGGTTTTAGGGTTTAGATTCTCGGGTTTAGGGTTTTAAAACCCTAAAACCTAAAATCTTAAACCCCAAAAAGTCTATTCACCCTTAATAAACCCCCTAAAATCTAAATCCTAAATCCTAACAATTAAACCCTAATAGTTATTAAAAATTAAACCCTAATTTTATATGAGTTTAACCTTAAATCCTAAATAAATCATAAAGTCTATAATTTTACTAATCCATAAATCCTAAAATCATAAATCTTAACAAATTTATCATTTGTAATGAAAAATAGCTTTGGTAAATGAAGGATATAATGGTATTAAATAAAAGGGATGGGTATATGTGATTAAGAAAAAGAGTGGTGGGTATATGTCGTTAATGTGTATAGAAAAGTGGGTATATGTGTGATTCTCTCTATTATTATAGTTTGTTTCTTTAAGTCAATTTGGTTTATCTTAATATTTAAATATATTAACATGAACCTTCATTAATTTAGTAGTTTATGATTTGTGTAGTATAGAAAAAAAACAAATGTTTATAAAATATAACATTATTTTAAATTAAACTTAGTGTTTTTTTAATAACCATCAATTGTGAAATGGTTGCCAAGTTTTTCTATTTTGATGGTTAATATTTTTGTTTTGTAAAATATCTAATATGTTTCACACGATTAAATATTTTTTCTTATCAGAGAGTGTCGTTCGGGGTTTCAAAATATCTTTTCTCTCTTCACAATTACATGAGTTAATAGTGGAATTTTGAGCTTGGAAAATTGACGGAGATAAGAAGATGTGGTTATTTACAAATTTTGTTTGGTTTTCTCGTGTTTTAAAAATTGTTTACCTTCCCTATTATTCTTGTTATGGTTAAATCAAATATTTTTTCTAACAATTCTAAATGTATAAATCAGAATATCGGATTAACTGATTTTATTATGTGTGATTTTTTAGTTTTGTATTGAAAGAGTTTAATATATATATTTATTTCAAGTCATAAGATGAATATTAATAATATACTTAATTTTATATTTTTTAATTGAATATTAATAGGATTTCTACCATTTTACAATTGATATCATTAATGACTTTTGAAATTCTTTTTGTAACTAAATGCACTGAAACTAAACAGGTAATTAATATGTGAAGTATACATTAAATCAAAGATTTTTTTATAACGGTTCTAAATGTATAAATCAAAATATCGGATTAACTGATTTTAGTATGTGTGATTTTTGAGTTTTGTACCGAAAGAGTTTAATATAAATATTTATTTCAAGTCATAAGATGAATATTAATAAAATACTTAATTTTCATATTTTTAAATTGAACATGAATATGATTTCTACTATTTTACAATTGATATCATGAATGACTTTTGAAATTCATTTTGTAACTAAATGCATTGAAACTAAACAGGTAATTAATATATGAAGTATATATTAAATTAATTATTTTTATCAAAATTAAATATTGGAAATTTGGAATGATGTGGCACACATGTGATTGATGAGGTGTCTTTACCAAAAAAGAGAAAATCTCTCTTTACATATATAGATTTAATTTTTGGTTGTTGGGCTTTTAATGATAAATTAAATATGATTTATTAGATAGTTGATTTAAATTATTAAAATAAAAAAAAGGGTAGAGATGAGAAAAGATTTATTGTAGAATAAAGTGGGGGGGGTTTGTAGATTAATGAAAGGGTGTGTAAAATATTTTTTTGGTTAAAAGGGTATTGGAGCACTTGATTCATTGTTGTACCACTTTCAAAAATACCTTTAAAATGGGTAAATTTTCAAAGATATCATTTTTAAGTATAACTATTTATAGGTTTTACGGTTTATGATTTTAGGGTTTTCACCCCTAAAATCCATAATCCCCAAATATTTAAACCTTAAACCCTAAATTAAACCCATATAGCTATAAATCATAGCCTCTAACTCTATAAGAGTTTAACCTTAAATCTTAAAGCCTATAAAGCCCGTATCTAAACCATGTAATTTTACTAAACTCTCATGTTTAAAATCTTAAACCCTAAAAAAATTTTGTCAATTATAAAAATATAGTTTAAGCAAATAAGTGGTAGTTTTGTAAATATTTTTAAGATGATATTTTTGTAAAGTAATCCACCAAAAGTGATATTTTCAAAATTTCCCATTGGATTAACTAAAATTATCAGCCATGTTTTTCAAGTTCATTTATGTTATTCTCACAAGTGAATTCATTATACATTTAAATATACCATATTACGGAAAAAAAATAAAATTTTGGTCCAATTTTTTTTTTTTTTTGTTATCGATCTCGGATATGATGGTGTCTAGTCTCAATGGGCTTACCTCCTGCCACTAGACTACAGTCACTTCATGTCCAAAACTATTAAATATTAATTTACCGATTAATCAAATATCTCTACAAATTAAATTTTATTAAAGAGTCTAATCTTATTAGTTCATAGAAGTTTTATAGCGAATGCCAAGGCTCGAGAGGTTGTTCATCAGCTTTCCAGTATATTTCATTTTTATTTTTATTTTGTTTACACTAAGGAATACATATCTTATTGAAACAGTGGGAGATACAAAAGAACCGGTGACCACAGACGGAACCATCAAAGGTTCCAGAGTCTTTAAAGTCCCAATATTATAGACAATTACACAACAAAAGTCTATGTTAGGATAAACCCGCCCAATCACAAGAAAAAGAACTAAAACCGTAAAGGCAACTAAGATGGGATAATCCACCTTCGGTCCATCGCACCCTGGCCATGAATGAATCTGCAAAGATCGTCAAGGAACAAAGAAGAAACCGGAAGAGGAGGGCTTTTCGGGTCTATGCAAGTCTTCAGCTGCCAATAGCTCTCAAACCTCTTTTACTGCTTCGCTAAATCAAGCTAAGCCACTAAGGGCGCAACAATCAAATAAATATTATTCAAAGAAGAATCTGCAAATCGCCAAATAAAATGCCAACCACTTTCACCAAGCGAGATCTTGATCGAACGCCTATAACCATAGTTCACTAATCCATAATCAATCGAGTTTAAGCTCAACACAGAAAATTGTGCACACCATGAAAGGGATTGGACCGTTAAAATCCTTTCTCAATCAAAAGATCAAATCGGAGGTAACCAAGATAGATCACCTAAGAAAATTAGTAGATCGGTCGGATTAGATCTTACAAGTCCCGATTTATAAAGATCCGCACCGGATCTATCAAGATCAACATCAGATCTAACGAAACTAGAACCGAAAAACTAAAACCGTAATCCGATTTCAAAAAAGAGAAAAGGGCAAAGAGAAAGAAAAACAAAGCAAAAAAGAAGAAAAAGGTTCCAGCATCTTTCATTTATGTACGCAGTTTTGAATTTCTTATTTCTATGTTGTACAAGCGTTTAAAAGTAATGTTGATTACATGTTTTACAGAAGGGTACCCATAGAGTAAGTTCATAATCTAATCGACTCCCCTTATAAGAGTTTGAACAGATTCAACAGAACTCTCATGACGAGTATATCTAATATATTTCCGAAATATATATTATGTGCCATCACCAACCACAATATGCTCGTTAAGAAATATGAACACACAAGAAAAAAATCTTAGACATCCTTACTTTTAACAAATAACTTGCATCATCTGTGGCAAATTATCCTTTCTACCTTTCTTCTCAATCATGGTATGTAACCAACCATCCATTTGCAGGCACTCGCATCCGCTAACCGATCATCGACCCATCTCTTTATCCCATTTCTCGGCAGAGCAGTTCTTGTCCGCCTCTAAGAAAGTTGACATCTTTAACTTCCTGGTGCATTAAACCAACCACTAGATGGATCTTGTATGTGCTCCCGTCTACAGACCCGCAGGGAGCTGAAACGCGGGGGATCATGCAACCATGGCTAAGCATATAATAGGTGCCTATAGAATGAGAATCACCTCACAAGTCTCCAGTCATCTTTTCTGCCGTGCAGTATTTGCCTCCATGGTTTTCAATTATCCTTCTTCTATTTCGTGAGAGCCGCTTTCTTCGTCAGCAGCACGCTCCAAAAGATCCTCATAAGCTCTCATAGATTCCGCCGCAAATCTCTCCATAGCATCAAATATACGTTGCAGCCTACCCTGTAAACTCTCGTTACCAGTGTCGCTTTGGTAGACAATGTTATCCTCCATTGTACCAACCAGAACCATTTTTCTTTCCAGTTCTTGAATCTCTTTCTGTATTCTCTGTTCCTCTCGGTCCATATTTCTTGAATCACTACCATGCCCGATCATCCTCTCACGAGTTTCTAATCTATCTTGTTCCCAAAGATGAAGCACACTTGTTGTGAAACTGTGCATGGCCTCAATAACTTCCTTCTCTGATATTCTATCCAAAGCTTGAGCCCACTGGTTACAGATCACAAAAATAATTGGAGCCCCAATACGACCCGGAGAAAAAGGAGCGATTCCATCAGGTGTTTCCTCGGGTTCATAGATGAGACACTTCATAAGCCAGCTATTCAGTTCTCTTACAAAACCCTTTTGTGCAGTAACCCAGCTAGAGAATCCCAAAATCCAATGTATAAGTTCATGCCCAAGCATCTTTGTAGCTTCGAGATGATCGTCACCGAGTCTTTTGCTCGCTGTAATGGGACCTAAACCTCTGGCTTCCTTAATAGCCTCACACTGACTTTGATGGCACTCAAGCATGGATGTCCACATTTTGCTCAGCCTGAAAGGTGGAGTTAGCATTTAATGAGATTTCACCTAAACACTAATCATAGTTGAATACTGATTGCATTCAAACTACATCCAGCTTACCCTTGGATCAATTCATTCAGTTGCAGCCATAATTCTTCGTCTCTAATCTGGCTAACTGTAACCGATACTTTGTCAACAACTTGAATCGCAATCCTTATCTTCGTGGACAAACTTCTAACTAATTTTCGTGTTGAATCTACTTTTTGAGACTCGGCACCTCTTTCATCCAAACGCTTCAGCTTCCTTAACTTTTTCTCGTGGGTCATACGCAGTCTTTCCTCAGCCTACATGAGAAGCCACAAAGAAAACTAAAGTTCAAACCGGAAAGAGTAACAGAAGAAGAGTAGTAAGAAACAGAACACATCTCAGTATTCTAAGACACACATAAAATACCTTGACTTCATCGTAAAGCTTCTTCTCCCAGAGGTGAAGCTTGTGCAATGTCGAAGAAAGATTACGCGACCTTAATGCAAGCTCTGCCTCAATGTCTGCGTAAGTAGGTGCAGCAACTGCCGAAGAAGAGGCTTCAGCTTTCTTGGAGGTTGACGGTTGAGATGACGGCACCACAGACAGCGATGGAGTAGGCCCATGCAGCATCTTAGACGAAGCTGCTCCAAAACACACACAAACAGAAAGTCACAATCCACTTTTTAGCAAAATTAAGAACATATAATGGTTCAAACACATGCAAATTCTACTTCATCTTACAAAAGCCGGTAAAATATATATATATTCAGTAGATTTCTATAAAGAAGCGAACTTTCTGCAACAGATTCACAAAACCAGAATTTGTAACCATTAGAATTCTACAAAAAAGTAAACTTTGTGCTACAGAATGAAAGAATTGAAGACGAGGAAATAAGAGATGATAAAAAGTACCATGTCTGCGGGCATAAGGAAGGTTGCCCACTTGAAGCATCGCTGCAATCTCATTTGCTGACTCTGCAGCTTTCAAGAACTGAAGTTGTAACTCTTTGGCAATGTCAGGCCCAGTACGGGCGCCACCAGGTGCAGCCGCAGTACTCGTCCGCGCTTGCTCAACAACTTTCTTCTCCACAACATGAACCTCGTGCTCCTTTTCTTCTTTCTCAACCGATACGCTTGGCCTAGTCTGAAACAGAGAAGCCTGAGCAGCAGTGGAGTTCTGTTTGCCATCTACTTCCTTGACAACTTCGTCGTCTTCCAAATCCGGAATACCCTCTTCCTCTCTCAGCTCTCTCGAATTTCGACTAGGAGTGTAGGGAGCGTAATCGAATAGGTTGAGGAAATCCCAAGCTTCTGACCTCGGTGGCGGCGGAGGAGAGAGATAGGGATTATAGGAAGAAGAGGTTGATGATTCGCCGATGTAAACCCTGTGAGGGCTCGAGGGTCTCTGCTCGTAGACGACGGAAGGAGTCATCGTGTTATTCTTCATATAGTTCATACGCAAGCCGTCGTCGAGATGGTGATGCAGAGGAGATGAGTGCAAGGAATCAATTTCGTCGGAATCCGAATCGAACTCGATATGACCCGACCCAGAATCCGAGTGGGAAGTGGGTAGCTTGGCTTTGGGTTTCTCATGGTGCTCTTCTTCGTTGTGCTCATGATTGATGAAGGTGTGGAGAGAGTGGCCGATACTTTTGAGGGACTCTGTGTAGGCAACATGGAACTCCGCTAAAGCGTAACGCTGATGAATCGCTGCTTCAAGGAAACCGCAACGGTCGCGACAAAGAGCAACCGCCGGAAGATCGTCCACCTTGGAGGTCGAACAACCCATCAAATCCCCCTCAGATTCCAGAATCCGATTGTACAATAATGAAATTAAGTTAAGGTTTTCCTGTCTGTTTTTTTTTGGGAAAAACCCCGAAAAATACACGAACTTTAACACATTTGCCAAAAAAATA
>OVAP01002064.1:0-20857 GCA_900406295.1 Aurinia saxatilis
TGTTTCAAATGATCGATCAGTTCATACGACCGATCGATCGTAACCAAAACCCATTTCTTTTGGCTGCTTAGCTCGAGTGAAGTTGGACGTGCTACTGTGTTACATCTGCTCTCTGTGGACACGATCCCTAAGTACTACTGCGAGACCTGTGCGCTTGCAGGAAATATTTTGGGNCTGGCGCCGTTGTCGGGGAGCACAGTGACCACTAGCATAACAATCTAGCTCCAGTCTAAGCTTATTTATCTTCTTAATTTTTATTCCCTTTTTATTTTAATCATTTTTAGTTTTTAATTGTCTTTTGTTTCACATAAAAAGAAAAAAAATGATGGATGAATGGTTTCCATTGCTGATCTTCAACACCTCTACAAAGATGGATCTTCACCAACCCTTGGGGATGTGATTATGTATCTATGGAACCAAGAGGTGGGGACGAGCTTAAAAAATTCTGGAGAAGAGTCATCTAGGCTTAAAAAGCTTGATCTTGAATTCAGGAGTATCTTTTATGTTCGATCTAAGAAGCAACCTTCGTCTCATTCCAGCCTTGAAGAAAAGCAAGAAGGGAAATCACTGGACCATGAAAAAGTCATGGAAGATATCCACGAGATTCGTCATGATAACATAGTCGAATAAAACTTTCAAGATAAGTTTCATTTCGAATCATCTACTAATGAATATTTATCTTGTGAGTTTTGTTATATAGGCTTGGAAGGTTGTTTTGCTATCAAATCCAACACATCAGAAACTCAAACGAATGAACGAAATGTCTCATTCGATAGATCTGAGACGTCAATCAATCGAATGGAGAACAACAAAGAACAATTTGAAGATATCCAAATTTCTTCTAATTTGGAAACCACAGACGAGAGGTATCTCCCTTTCAATTGTGATATTGAACCTAACATTATGAGTTTATCTTGTTGTAAAAACAGCAATGATTCTGAGCTTGAAGTATCAAAACCGGAGCCTAAAGAAGAGCTTCATGACACTCTCAGTAAACTTCGAGATGCTTTCAACAGAGGAATATATGATGATGCACCTATTGATATCTACGATAAATATCCTGATTTCGTCAAAAACAGGGAGCATGCTCATATCCAAGTCATTGGAAATGAAGATCATTAGAAATAATTGATGAAAAACAAGTATTCTCTTACGAAACAATTTGTTTTTATTATAACAAAGAATCCTCTTCTAGTTGTTTTGG
Source organism: Aurinia saxatilis (assembly GCA_900406295.1). Classification (NCBI taxonomy): domain Eukaryota; kingdom Viridiplantae; phylum Streptophyta; class Magnoliopsida; order Brassicales; family Brassicaceae; genus Aurinia; species Aurinia saxatilis. The sequence continues at coordinate 1,205 of OVAP01002064.1, forward strand.
CCTAATGTTGAAACTGATCACGAGCCATGTGGGTCTAAAGATGAAAGCCATAAGGTGTTTCACAAAACTGATCACAACATGTCCTACGTGATGAAAATGAACCCATCAAATTTTTTGATAAATATCCCCACAGTAAAGGTTATGAAGTTAATTATTTTCCTAAAAATTCATTTCAAAGTGGTATTGATTTTATATTTTTGACAAATGCTATTGAATCTAATGAGAATTTAAAAGTCAAAGATAATTTCAAGATGCATACCATGTTTGCTTTAAGTCTCTTTGCATAAACTTTTGTCCATTTTCTATGGGTGACTGTGTATTTCTCTGCATGCTCCGCTTTTCGCACAAACAGGAGAATAATTAGAGGCGCATTGGCTCAACCTTTCAGTTCTTTTTACTAACATGGTGTCAAGAAGTCGAGCTAACCGACTTTAAACAAAAGCGCTGAGTGGTAGGCAACCCACTGGTACGTCTTAGATTAATTTACTTTTAATGCATTTTTTTGTGTCTCGGGAAATAGGATTCAACCACGAGGATGAAGAATCGATCGATCACTTTAACAGAAATCGATCGATCGTCTGCAGTTCACAAGCTCCATTTTACTTTTTCCATGGAAAATCAGAGGCCAACTACTCGAATCAACTGTTGATCCAGGAGAATGCTGCATACTTCAACACTAATTGAGAGAGAGTAAAAAATCAGGAGAATCACGTTGTGATTCGATCGATTGATGGCTGCATCGATCGATGAAGACTCAGAGAGATGAACACTCCCTCATTCCAACACGGCATATGATGATATATTGATGTCGTCATGTATAAATCATATCATATTCCTGTAAAGTCCTTTAAATTCCAAAAAGACAAAGAAGGTCACTCGATACACTTGAGGACAACGAGGTAACCATTTCCATCTCTATTTTAATCCATTTCAATTCCCATTTTGCTCTCACAGCTTGTCAACATCGTGAATAACATTGGGGACGATGTTATTCAAGTCTGGGGGGGGGGTATTCCTCGTTATTTAACTCGTTTGTTTCTTTTGACGTACTTTTACACCCATTTTTAAATTTTTTATCGAGTTAAAGGCTTTATTGAGTCAATCCAGGTCTGGAACAAGGACCTTACTCACAACTGGAACAACGACCTAGTGACCATTTTTACAAGACTGCCCCGAGGCACTCATTTCAGAAACCTCATACTCAAGCTTCCCCAGCACATCTCGGTTTGCACGTACTTTAATAATTCTGATTTCCGACTCTATTTTATTTAGACCTAAACCGGAATTTAAATCTTTCTTGCTGGAGATATTAGACTAGGAAAACAAATACATTCAAGACTTCTTATCCACTTTACCACTCTCTTGCTGATCCTGAATGGTCAACTTATCTTAAGTTGCTACCACACCCATAAACCTAACCTATTTTCAAACCCCATGCAGTATCTTTTTCTTTATTTTCTTATATGCAATATGTGTAAAACGGCCCGAGAGATGAGACCAACGCAGTTTTCCAATCATTCGTGAAGAGTGACGAAAAAGCATGCTACGCTCTTAATACATGCATGGAGATTTAAAGAAAAGGTGTCAAAGCTGATTTCCCTGGTAAGATTTCATCAAAATCAAGGTAAAATTTGTGCCTTGCTCCTTATGGTGAAAGCTTCATAAAAAAAAAATGGAGAAGCTTTATGATCCATACTTGTAGCAAAAAGGCCAGGAAAATCAGGGAACAAAATGAAGAAAGGTGGAAAACGTTTAAAGGAGTATGAGGAGGTTCAAGAAGACTTTAGATTCCTCTGAAGAATCTAAGTCTGGGGGAGGAACAAGCCGAGCTAAGGAGAGAGTGATTGAGAAACTGTGGCATCAAGCGGTCTGATCTCTCTTGCTTTTTTGCAAACATATCGCATTTCTCTTGAGTACGATAAGGCCTAAACACACTAGCCTCACCTTTAAATATTATCCCCCTCTCATTACACACCTAGCCTATTTTACCTAGCTGATATTTTCCAGTAAGAACGCTCACGCAAAAATAAATGAATGCAAAGAGTCAGAATTTTGGTACCTTTAGGGTAGTTGCAGGTTGAGATTCATGTTGGACCAGTTGGGAGCATTGTGGTGGGAGTATGAGACGAGAACTTTTGGCAGGATTGTCGAGATGACCATCACGAAGTTGCGCCTCTAAGTTGTGGTACATGTAAGCGTGATCCTAAGTTTTCAAACTTATTTCCCTTCTTAGCATATGTTTGTTCGAGGATGAACAAAGCTAATTCTGGGGGATTTGATAGTGATGATATTTTACCGCTTTTCGATATGTTTTTTGGGTGTTTTTATCAAAGAAGCTATTTGATTTGAAACATAAACTACTGGATTTCCCATTTTTCAGTTTGCAAAGTGTTTTTGTGAAAACAATGCATTTTAGGTTGCAAAGGGGCATTTTCTACCAAATCCAACAAATCAACATCAGAAGTCCATGCCCAAATGAAGGAGATGTTCATTTTGGAATGAAGTGAGGAGTTAGGACAATCAAGCCACGTGAGTTAGCTTTCACATGGGCTTGGAATCGTTTCCTCAGGAGTAAGAAGTTAAGCCTAAATTAATGAAGGAGTATCCAGAAGCCCACAAGACTTGAAGGCCCAATCGATCAGGCCAGAGGCCCACCGCGATCGAAGCCCATTTTGTCAAGAAGGTTCCTGAACAAATTCAGATATATACTGTTGCATTTGACGAGATATTTATTTACGTTGAAGATAAACTTAGGAGATACTGAATCTTCAGAAACGCGTTGAAAGATCACGGTCTATCGGTCAGGATAGCTACGACCGATCGATCAACTGAAGATAATCACAAATATTTGGATTCATATCCAAATATTCCTCTTGATTCTTCTCGACCCTCTACTCGACCCTCTCCCCCTATAAATACAGAAGACTGAAGGCCGAGAGAAACATTAGAAATCAACAATAGGGTTTTGCTATGAGGAATCATGGTTTGGTAGATAGGCAATAAGATTATGTAATGAGTAGTTTATAGGCTTGCTTTCATATCAGTACTTAATTCAAATGATATGATAAATCTGCTACTAATACACCGCTTAGAGTAAGAGATCTAGAACTTGATAGGTAAAGCTTTACTATTTATAGTTTAATATGATTTGATTTCTTGAACTTAATGCCTAGATTGATTGATTGATCAGCCCATATGTTTTCTTTCTGAAAGGATATATGTTAGAGTTAACTCGGATACCAATTGAACTAAACTAGCTAAGCATGACCATAAGGATAGTTAGTTATTAGTGAAATCAACTATATAGCCTAAACTAGGATTTACATAATTACTACTCTGAATAATTCAAACCGTGATCCTATGATGCATTACTGACTTCCCAACGCCTTTTAATATTGAATTTTCTCACGTTTATTTTGTTTAAGGATTTTCAGGCATTGATCGATCGACCGCATAATCTACCGAAAGGTGTTTCAAACGATCGATCAGTTCATATGACCGATCGATCGTAACAAAAACCCATTTATTTTTGCTGCTTAGCTCGAGTGAAGTTGGACGTGCTACTGTGTTACATCTGCTCTTTGTGGATACGATCCCTAAGTACTACTGCGAGACATGTGCGCTTGCAGGAAATATTTTGGGCGAAAACTAACCCCCATAAGAGTGTCACGTGGGAGATCCGCCATCTTATGCGTGGAGAAGCTTGATGCATGGTCGGGAGTTATTGTTGAAAGGTATGGTGCGATCGATTGGTGATGAGCGTAACACCATGGTGTTTTTTACAGCTTGGGCTTTTAATGTGGTCCCACGTATACATGTCCCTTGTAGCGCACATTTGATGATAACTTAATGGTTTCTGATTTTCTGGTTGAGGGTACGGATCGTTGGGATGAAAATTTGCTCCAAGACTTATTTTGTGATCGGGATGTGGCTCTTATACGGAAGATAAAACCATCCACTGTCATTCGAGATGGATATATTTAGAGTTATTCACCATTAGGTCGATATTCAGTGAAGAGTGGATATACTTTCCTTTTGACGGCATCAACGGTGAATGTCAACCCCCTTTCCCCCGTGGAAAAGCCATTATGGAGTAAGATCTGGAAGATTAAAACTTCCCAAAAAATTATGCATTTCATCTAGAAATATTTGTCTGGGGATCTTGCGGTTAAGGACCGTCTTACTTCACGTGGAATGAATGTGAATCCTATTTGTCCCACATGTAGCTTGGCTAATGCGACAATCACACATGTGTTGTTTCATTGCCCTTGTGCTAGGAAGGTCTGAGAATGATTGGGTTTAAGTTCCCCTCTTAACGGGTTCTCGATTAATTCCATGTTTCTTAGCATTCATTTCCTGGTTGCGCAGATATATAACAATGATAGGTCTCTTTGTTTCCCTTGGCTCTTATGGCAATTATGGAAATCACGGAAATCCCTGATTTTTTAACAACAGGCGAAAAAAGAATGCCAAGAATGGGTGGTTGTTAATACACATGACAAAAGCAGTTCGGCCTTAGTTACACTGCAACAGTGGCAGAAACCACCTCCACCTTTTTTAAAATGTAATGTTGCTAACTCTTAGGTACATCCTAATAGGCTTAGCGGTGTTGGGTGGATTCTGAGAGATAGCATAGGATCTCCTCTTTTTCACGGCCGAAATGCTTTTGCTAATTCGTCTTCACGATTGGAAGCAGAGTTAGAGGGGGTTATGTGGGCAGCAATGTGTATATCGGACTTGCATATACGTAATGTGGTTTTTGAGGTCTCGGAACCTCGAGTTGTGGATGCATTAAAGTCTCCATCACACTTCCCTTCACTTAGGACTTTGCTACATAATGTTTTTTTAGCTTTTCAATCGGTTAACGGTTGTTCAATTCTCAGTGTCGAGGACTCTGCTAATTTTGTGGCAGTCAAATGGCCGTAAGTATGACATCGGAACATCGATACTAGTTATACATATGTCGCAAAGGATCCACTTAGTTAGACAATTAAATCAATTTAGAGATGTCAAGTTAAGTTCTTTTTGTTTGATTATTGCACTCTTAGTGTTACCTTCCCATTGGTTTGGTGACCTTTCCAATCTTGTAAGAGCATGTCTAACAAAGGTTTTTTAAGGAGTTTCAAAATAATATATAAAACAAAATATAAATAAAATATAAAGAGAGGTTGTAAAAAGATGAGAGAGGGACTCTTAATTAAGAGATTTTATGCACTTTCTCTCCTCTTTCAAGAATCCCTTTTATATTTAACTAATATTTATATATACATATAGTTTAAAACTCGTTGTCAAAAACCCCTTATTGGACATGGCCTAAGGTTTCGTGCCACATTTGCATTAATAATACAAAAAAAAATTTGAGACATGTTGCCAATTGATTTTTGTAAATATATCTTTGAAGTGTTACTTTGCCCTAAAAGAAAAAATTGAAAATGAAACTTATTATAAAAAATTATAGAAATTACATGATTATAGATAAAATATAGAGATCAATTAATATGATTTAATTTATAGCATTATAGCACAAAAATGATACATTATAATTAGAAGATACTTTAAATTTAATTAATTCTAACTAAAGATTTTACTATAAACAATGATTTTATTATACTAAAATCATTTCACACGATAAATTGTTACACAAATAGTTTTATTATAAGAATTTATAATTTATAAGTTATTATGTTACTGGACAGAAAAAATCACAGAAAAAAGTAATTAAAAATACATTAAATCTAAAATTTTATAGATTAGGTATACTGATACAATATTACACTTTGAATGGTATAAATTTATATGGAGAAATGATAAATAAAGCAACACAATTTTATAATTGATTCAAAACAAACTAAATAGAATGGCTAAAATATTATATGTATTTTATGCAATAATACCAATAGTAATTTTATACACACACCATTTTTTTCTTTTTTTCATCTCATTTTTTCAGCCCATTTGATGTATTTAGAGATTTTAGAAAACATTAATTCAAAAATTTTATTACAAGATTAAAAACAGATTTTTCCTTTGTTTTACATATAGACCGTAATTTAAATATTTGAATCGGACATAAATTCTACAAAATAAATAAACATTCACAAATGAAAGTTTATCGTTCTATTTCAATTTTATTGTAATCTATATAAACTCAAGTTTGTAAGAACCTTCATTTTTGTTAGTTTATATCTCTTAAATAACAATGATTCAATTCTTTTTTTTATCAAACTATTTAAAACATAGATTTTGTTTTGCAATTTATATTGAACTTGCGTTGATAAGAGGATAAAAATAGAGAATACGTGTTGTGGCATGTTCGTTAGATACTCCTTAAAGCACCAAAAGGTCGTGAGTTTGATTTCTGCTGAAATTCTTTAACTATGTGGTGGTGAGAGAGTGGTTTTTCGCTTGGTGGAGAAGTCGTGTTGTTAGTCGAGACCAGGGATCGATTCTTCTTAGGCACATAATTTATTTTCTTTATCTGGTGACCACATGGGTATGAATCCATTGCTTACGACCTATTTGAAAATTCGGACGAGAACCTATTAATGAATTACCCTTTCTTAAGATGATTAATCTCGAACCTTTATATAGATTCGAAGATACATCTTGAATTATAAAAAAGAAAAAAAAAGGATAAAAATAAAAAGTATCTTTGCGTTGCTTAGCCTTTCTTTTCACGTTTATATATCGCAAGTCATTCGAATTAACTTGATTCATTAGATTGACACGTAATAAACACATACGATATATGTACTTATTATAATACAAAAACAAACAAATCGAAAACTGATTCGGCCGGTTATATAGAGAAGAAAATGAAGTTGGTATTTATTGAGTGTCTCGTTGATATCGAACTCTCTTTTTTGGTAAAATATTAAGTGATAATAATATGGTAAACGGTCGTTATCGAAGTTGAGCAAACATTAAGTGGCATGAGTGAAAGAGCATCACGTGTCATGCGTTGGACCATTGTCCTGATTCTTGCCGCATTTAGCTTCTACCGATCCAACTCTCTCCATACTAAACTTGAGAAGTTACACACGCTTCTTTCCCTTTGGAACTTAACGAGTTTGATAATTCTTACACAATCTTATAACTTATATGGAATATAAGTATATTATTTCAGGCTATATTATACAAAGAAAATAAATTCGAGGAGAGTTGTACCAACATTTATTTTTTAGTTGTGTTGTGATATTTTCTTAGATGCACGCAACGTTTAACATGATTTGTGGCATATACCAAAACAATTCTTTTTAGACAGATTTCAAGGGACGTAATTAACGGGAGGGTCGATTAAATTAGTTGGCATGTTTCATGAATGTTCGTCCTTATCTTTTTTATTATTTTGGAACCGTTCAAATTCAAAAGCATTTATTTGTGGAATTTTTTTAGGATCTTAGTGGAGGTGGGTGGATTTAAGTTATAGTAAGCAGAAAAAAATCTGTCATTGTCTAAAACATGTACGAAAAAAGTGGCACAAATAAATTTGTTAGTACATTTGGGTTTATTATAAGTCACTCAAATATAATCGGTTTTTTTTTGGGTTAATTGAATCTAATAAAGACATGATTAACCAAGAACGGCGGAAGACAAACTCTATGAAGATATCGAATCTTTTGCATCGAGATATTATCTTATGAACAGTAGAACAAATTTGCACATTATATGGTTAGTTAAATTAAGATATGTGTAGGTATATAGAATTATTTTGGACACAGAATCAGGTGCAGAGCAACATATGGGCCATGATATATTGAATGGTGCAGAGCCAGGCCGAGTTTATGAAGAGAGCACATGGCTGACGGATAGGACCAACGATGTAATCGAGATGTCATAAGTCTCATACAGCTATCAGTCTCATTTCTTGCATTATGATCTATTGATCTATATGCAACACCTAACTTCTTATCATCCCTACCATGTATTATCATGAGCTGCTCAATGTCCTACTCAAAATTTTCGTGTAGCTATCTAACACACGATCACGGGTGTGAATGGAAGAGAGTAAAAATAGTGTGTCAGGTGCGTGTAAAACGGATTAGTCCGTTTTCATTATTTACATTCCATTCAAATTTTGAGGTTTAAAAGTCGGTCAAATTGTAATACCATTCACATAAATTTTGACCCGATTTATCCGTTTGACATGCTTGATCCGCACTTTATCTTGTTAAACTGTTTGACATATTTTACCCGCTTCTCCATTCATAGTCTACATCATTTATTTCATAGAATTAGTTATTCTGCTGATCTGGAAAATCATCACAAAAAAGAAACACAATCTTGATTACATCCGAATAAACATATTTATAAGTCCCCTTTGTTTTTTTAAATGTTAAATAAACCACAAACTTTCAATTGTAGGTAAAAAAATTCGTAAACTTTGTCGTACGCCATTAAAAGTATGAACTATCATTGAGTAGTTTCGTTGACTAAACCAAATTGAACATGTCGTTAAGTGAACTAACGGAGAAATTAACAGACGTCGCATTAGCCTTGGGAAAAATGTTCAATAAACACCAACTTTCGAATTTAGCCCAATAAAAGCATGAACTTTTGTCGTAGGTTATTAAAAGTATGAACTACCGTAGACTAGTTTGGGTGGGCATCGTTGACTGGGCCAAATTGAACACGTCGTTAAGTCCACTAACAGAGAAATTAACAGATGTTCATCTCTCGTAAACAAATCTCTGTTAGGGACAAAACGACGTCGTTAACGAAGTATACCAGAGCGACTTGTTCAAGGCCTTCAGTGTTGCTTCATTATTCATTCCATCAACCTCTAGTCGCTCTGATATACTTCGGAGTTCAGACTTAATGTCGTGTTCAATTTGATCTAGTAGACGAAATTGATGTCCAAAAAAGCTAATCAATGATAGTTCATGCTTTTAATGGCCTGTGACAAAGTTCATGGTTTTTTTTGCCTAGATTTGAAAGTTGATGGTTTATTTGACATACCTCCATTGTGACGGCTTAAACGGCTTGAATCCCAACCAATGTGGTTGGACAAGCAACTCGTTCAAGGCTGCCCTTAGCTTGTTGCAATACTGTGGTGATAGCTTGGTTAAGTAGTTTGGTCTTAGACCTCGCCACTGGACCAATAGGAATGCGGAAGGCTACCTCCTCTTTAGCTTCATTCTCCCCAGCTCCATAATCCTCAGGTTTAGAATGTTTCTTGGCTCCATGCTCCACGGGTTTAAACTGTTCCTTGGCTCCATGCTCCAGGTTTTCTATTATCACATCATTCTCTCCCTCTTGAAAAGGATTTGACCTCAAATTTTTTTGTATATGCAATAAAAGGAACAAGATCAGCAACATTGAAGCTAGTACTCATATTATACTTACCTTGCAACTCCAGTGAGTAGGCGTTGTTGATCCTCTTGAGCACTTTAAAAGTTCCACCATCCTCGACATAACTTAGATTTTCTCTCATTAGGAAATCAATCCTTTCTTATATGAATCCACACCAAGTCTCATCCTTCAAAGATAAGCTCCTTCCTGTCTTTGTTAGCATACTTTGCATATTGCTTGGTCTTTTCTTCTATGTTCTTCCTTGCCTTCTCATAAATTTGTTGCACCGTTTCTGCCTTCTTTTTACTATCCATACTAACTCTTTCACTCAACGGTAAATGCATTAAATCCAAAGGAGAGGTAGGAGTAAACCCATAAACGATTTTAAATGGTGAATATTTAGAGGCAGAATGCATAGAATGATGTATGCAAACTCTCATTCCTCCCAAGTCTTTACATTCTTTTTCATCAATTCATATAGGAGTATAGATAATGTCCTATTGACAACCTCAATTTATCCACCAGACTGAGGATGACAAGAGAATAACAATTTAATGCCTAACTTAAACCAAAGTGTTTTCTAAAAGAAACTAAGGGGCTGTTATTGGGGGTAGGATTTGTGTCGATTTTTAGAATTTCTTTAAAATACCGAGATTTGAGAAATCCTAATGAAATCACACAAATTTTAAAAAATTCTTATCAAATATTTGTATGGATTCTTAAGGATTCTTGTGGATCGTTATTAATTATTTTTTATTTTGTATTTTCTTCTTTTTGCTAGTAAAAAATTTTCAATAAGGAAATATTATATATGTTATTCTAGAAAATTTCAAAACATTAATTTTTTACGTGATATATAACCGTTTGTTTCATAAGATTTATATCACAGACCATACTGTTTGTCATCATTTTTCTCCTCGGCCACCATAGGTAACATATCTGTTTTATCATTACTCTATAGGTTTCACAAGTTTTTATATTATGTTTGATGTTTTGTGTGTTACATGTTAGTTTAATTTTGTTATTTGGTAATGATTGTTCTCCTCCAGCCACCATGTTTGACTCGTCTCTCTGCATTTTTTTAATGTTTATATTATTGTGAGAACAATTGTGTCACACAATTACTAATGATTGGCTCTTCGATAAAATTACAATGGGTGATATGATTAGCTAGATTGAGCTTTCATCATTCATCATATGAGCTTTCGTCATTCATCATATGAGCTCTTGTTATTGAAGCTTTCGTCGTTCATCATAAGAGCTCTTGTTATTGAAGCTTTCGTCCTTTATCATATGACCTTAATGATATTTATAATGAGATTTCGTGAATATATGATTCATTAGGTTGTTGTGTTAATGATGATGATAATGAGCTTTTGTTAACTTAGGTTGATATATTTGTTCTTTTTTATAAGTTGTGGATTTCTAAAATCTTATGTATATCTATGGTAATCTCAAAGTTGTGTTTCCTGAGTAAATTGATAGAGAATCTCAGTTCCAATAACCAGAGATTTTAAAAGAACTACATAATCAATGATTACTAAACTTTTCCAATAACAAGAGATTTTAAGTGGGATTTTAATATCATGGAACCAATAACAAAGAATTTTACAAAGAATTTAAGAATCCTTGAACCAATAACAAAGGATTCTACAAATTCTAAAAATCTTTAAAAATCCATCTCCCAATAACCCCCCCCCCTAAGAAACTTATTGTCTCTATATGATACTATAGTCTTAGGCATGCCATGCAAGCATACAACTTTCCTAAAGAACAAATTAGCAATGTGCATAACATCATCATAAGATATAATACTTACATGTCCTAGTCCGAGGCAAAAATACTACAAAAATCCATAGAAATGTCCTTCCAAGGATGGAAAGGAATATGAAGAGAAATATACAAACCGTGGGGTTGTGACTTAGCCTTAGCTTGTTTACAAGTTGTGATCTCTCACATAATTTCTCCACATCTCTTTTAATATGCGGTCAATGAAAGTGAACTCGCATTACTTTAAGAGTTTTAGAAACTCCAAAGTATCCCATTAAGCCTCCACCATGTGCTTCCCTTACAAAATACTCTCCCAAAGAAGAATTAGGAATACACAAACGGTTATCATAAAACAAAAATCCTTCACGCCTACATGTATTTTCCAAATGCATTTTTTCACAAGATGAATATCTATATCCGAAATCAGAATCATTTGCATAAAGAGACTTTATATGCTCAAAACCAAGTAATATAACATCAAGAGAGTTTAGTAAAACGTACCTCCTTGACAATGCATCGGCAACTACATTGTCCTTACCTTTCTTGTATTTGATGATATAAGGAAATGTCTCAATGAATTCAACCCACCTAGCATGTCTATTGTTGAGCTTTTTCCGTCCATTGAGGTGTTTTAAAGACTCATGGTCTGTGGGAATAACGAACTCCTTAGGCCAAAGATAATGCTGCCATGTTTGCAAAGCTCTCACCAAAGCATAAAGCTCTTTATCATATGTAAGATAGTTGAGAGTAGCTCCTCCTAGTTTCTCACTGAAATAAGCAATAGGTTTCTTATCCTACATTAAGACAACACCAATTCCTACACCAGAGCTACCACACTCTATCTCAAAAATTTTAACAAAATCAGGTTGAGATAAAACAAGTGATTAGTAAGCTTCTCTTTCAAAGCCTGGAATGCATCCGTTTGAGCACCAATTCCCATACCAGAGGAATCACACTCTATCTAATTTTTTTTAACAAAATCATGAAGATATAAAACAAGAGAATTAGTAAGCTTCTCTTTGAAGGCCTGGAATGCATCCTCCTAAGCTTGTTCCCACTTGAATCTCACGTTTTTCTTGATAACTTCAGTGAGTGGGACTGCCAGGGTGCCAAAATTATTCATAAACGTCCTATAAAAACCCGCAAGTTCATGGAAACTTCTCACTTCTCCAACATATTTTTGACTTGACCATTCTCAGATTGCCTTCACTTTCTCTTCATCAACTTTTACTTCATTTGCACTTACAACAAAGCCTAAGAAAACAAGGTTATTTGTTCAAAAAGTAAACTTTTTAAGGTTGGCAAATAGCTTTTCTTTCCTAAGCACTTATAATTAAAACTAGTTTTAAATGCTTAACATGCTCTTTTAAACTCTTGATGTATACTAAGATGTCATCAGAAGTAAACAACAACAAAATGTCCTATGTAAGTTCTAAGAACATGATTCATTAACCTCATGAATGTACTAGGTGCATTTGTTAACCCTAATGGCCTCACTAACTATTCATATAAACCTTATTTAATTTTAAATGCAATTTTCCACTCATCTCATTCTTTCATCCTAATATGATGATATCACTTTTTAAACCAACCCTAGAAAAGATGTTAGAACCATGTAATCCATCAAACATATCATATAATCTTGGTATAGGATGGCGATACTTCACTTTTATGTTGTTGATGGCTCTGCAATCAACACACTCCCTCCAACTTCCATCTTTATTTGGCACAAGCAATACTACAACAAAAGGACTCACACTCTTACAAATATGGCCTTTCTCAATGAGCTCAGTCACTTGCTTCTGCAATTCCTTGGTCTCCATGGGATTAGTCCTATAGGTTTATTTGTTTGGTAAAGAGGCTCCTGGAATGAATTCAGTTTGATGCTCAATGCCTCTAATGGGTGGTAAGCCTTATGGATTCTCCTCTGGAAACACATTTGTATAATCTTGCAAGAGAAACTTAATTTTTATAGGTATAACATGTTCTGGGTTAGTTAGACTCATAAGAGTCTCTGTAAAGACAAAACGCAAGTTTGGTTTATGAATTTCACTTCCCTATTGCTTACTCTCGGTGATCATAAGTTTGGTGGCTTTAGTAGCTTATTCCTTTCTCATTTTCATGCTCTGCGGGTCTAGATGCACCTCATGAGGAGTCATGGGAACCATAATGGTTTTTCCACCTTTAAACTAAAAAATATACGATTGGTGAAACCATCATGTGTCACGTTGTAGTCTGATTGCCAAGGTCTTCCAAGCAGAATATATCACATATGACCTCATCCTCATACTTTCCAATTGACAAAGGAACCTTTACTTGACGATCTACAACCATTTCTCCATTTTCATTTAACTATTGTAACTTGTATGTTTTTGGACGCTTTAAAACCTTCAAAGCAAGCTTCTCCACCATGGTTGCACTAGCAACATTTGTGCAACTTCCACAATCTAATATTAGGCTGCATAATTTTTCCTTCACCACACACCTTGAATGAAATATATTCTCCCTTTATACTTTTATTCATCCGTTTTAGCAATGACATTAAAATTCCTCATAGCAACCAGACGTTCTCCTTTCAAATGGTTCCTCATATGCTTTTGATGATGAACTATCCTCTTATAGCTCATCTTCTGATTTTATCTCTCCATTGTCCTTAAGTATCATGATCCTTGTGTTTGAGCACTCGTTCGCATAATGACCATGTCCTTCACACTTAAAGCATATGATATTTATGGTTCTTGTTACAGTAACCATGCTCTTTCCTCTATGATCTTGGTCTTCAACCTTTGGCTTGAAAAAAGACTTGTAATCCTTCTGATATACTTCCTTTTCTTCCCTTTGGTAGCTAGGCCTTCCTGAACCAAAACCAATTTTAAAACTCTTCCTCTTAATCTGTTTTTCAAACATGATTGCTTTGTGCAGCAACTCCTCTAGCTCCACATAGTGTTGAACCTCTAATATTTCTATTATTTCTCTGTTAAGGCCTCCCATGAATATGGACATTGTTGCTTCATTATCTAATGTAACTACGTACGTCATAAAGAGAAGAAGAATAGTTCGGGAATTTCTCGCTAATAAAGTGGAGGTCAACCAAAGGAGGTCGAGCTCGTTGCGAACTCAGTGTTACAAGTGACTAATGTGTACTAAGAGATCACTAATAGTCCATTTTTTCCGAGAGAGCCCCCTATTCATGATGCTTACAAGTCCTATTTATACCAAAGGGATTAGGGTTGCCGTTCCGTGTCGTTGTTATTCACGTCACTCTCGTGGAATTCCTCGACTGGTCGCTTTCTCTAACAGTCTCTCGGGACTTGATATATGCATGTCTCTCCTTGGACTCAAGGCTTCCTCGACATGTCGCTTTCTCTGACAGTTTATCGGGACTTGCAGTTCACCGCGTGGTCGTTTTCCGTAGTCAACTCCTTGGGACTTGCAGCTTATCAAGGGGTCGTTGTCGAGGGCGTGGCCTACGTCTTAACGAGCTGGATGGGCTTCATATATCTTCCTGGGCCGAGTATTCCTTCAGTGAGGGTTGAGCTGGGCTTCATCATATCTATGGACCTATTTGTGTTTGGGCCGATTTATGAATCAATGGGCCGTGCGCGGACTGTATCAAACATTATCCTTTTAAATATCAGCCGCTAACATCAACGTTTCCATCTCCATCTAATATTCTTCTACTGATTTGATTCCTTGAACCAGGTTTTTCAGTATGTTGTATAACTCTCTGTGGTAGTGACTTGACACAAATCTATTTCTCATTATGGTCTTCATATGAGTCCAAGTCTGAACTGGATAATCCCTTACACACCTTCTTGTTGTAACCAGTTGATCCCACTAACTTAAAGCATAATTCTGAAACTAGGTTGGTGTTCCTTTTACTTTGTTCTTTTCTGTATACTCTTGGAAATTGAACATGAGTTCAATTTTCTTCTCCCACTCTAGATACTCATTGGGATTGTTAATTCCTTGAAAGGAAGGAATCCGCAGCTTCAAGCTAGCCAAATTATCTCTTGGGACAACCCTTTCTACTCTGTCAGGTCTTGTTCTTCTATAACTGCTCTGGTTTATAGTTTGGCTATAATAGCTTACTGATTCTTCATCCTCATCGTGATTTCTGTGTCCTCTCTGAGACCTCTCCATGTCTTGGTCAGAATGAACACGTTTCAACCTCAATGCTTCCAACTTCTCATCCATCATCTTAGCCATAATGGTTGTAAGAGCTTTCGACAAAAGTTTGTTTCTGTATTCACCTTCTTCTTCGTTCCCCATGTTTTCTGTAATACTCAAAACACAATAACCGGAATAAACAATTCTCTGCAACAATAGAATCAATTGAACACAACAAAAAAACAAAAAAAAAAGTGAGAAGAACTCTTAGAAATCTGAAAAGTCGAATTTTTTTCTATCAGTTCCCATGAACCTTAATGCCAGCTAGTACAGTACTTATAGTTCATAAAGTGATCTACACAATTTCAAAAGGTTTTATACGACTCAGATAGATATTGAAGCCGAAAATGACTAAAGAATTTCACGAAACATAATTGAAATTTTGCAAGGATAAAAACAACCTGATAACGAAGTGGGATATGATACCACTTGATGTGTCCCTAATTGAGAAGGAACAAGCCCATGGAGCTACTTTGTGGGTTGATGGATTGGTAGAACAGATCCTTATCTTCAGAGATTAAGAATGATGCAAAAAACAGATGATTTGAAGCGGATTGATATTGAATGATTAGGGATTGGTTTGTGGATAAATTGAGAGTGAATACGCACGAAATTGGATGGAGGTGGAAGGGCTGAAACTCTCAAGAGTTGTGGAAGACTCTTAAGTTTCAAACTCGGGTTCGAACAACTTGTTCAAGGCTAAGGGCAGCCTTGAATTAGGTAAATATTTAATTATTTATTTACTCTGATAATATTTTAGACTCGTCTGCGGTTACTATTTGACTCATTAGCTATTAAGCCAGATTCTGCAATAAATGAATATTTAAATCCACAAGATTTGGTATTTTGCAATGTCCAACATATATCATTTACAATATACTAGGTGATTGGCCCGCACAGGTGCGGAAAGTGAACTGTTATCGTGATCTTCTTCCATTCTGGTGGTAATCACTACGTATTGTGTATTAAAATATGTTGGGTTCGGTTGGTCAGGTCGGATGGGTTCGGTTCGATGAAAATGTCCATCCCTAATTAGAAAAATGATCGGTCCGTGTTCTTTTTACTTTGCCCCCTGTCGGGATACAGGGGAGGCGAAGTAAGAAGTACACCCACCGCTCACCTAAATCAAACTATATTTTTACCTATATATATGTAACACAAGAAGTATTTCCAAAATTTTGATACATTTTTGATAAAATCTAATGGATATAAATATGTAAAAAAATTCATAAATTTTCAGTTGTAGTTATGATAAAAAAATATTATATATATATATATATATATATATATTGATTTCATAATTGAAATATATAAATAAACAAAAAAAAAAGATTATGATACATATTAGATACATAGTTAATATTTTTAAGATATTCATGTATATATTGTGTTAACAAAATATATGAAGTCTTAGCTAGCAAGCCACATAAACTCATCTATGATACATCAATGTATATCATATTTGTCTGAAAAACCAATCAAACTAATTCTCTAATGAAATCTTCTTAGATAACATAATATCACATTGTTACGAATATTGTTAGAATCGGTTAATGGAAATCATAATCTCCTCATAATAGTGAACAAATATGTGTTATATATTTTGCAAATCTTTTTGAATTAACAATTTAGATATGATTTGAATATTAATATATTTACATAATTAATACACTAAACCAATATTATTGCAATTTGTATACGGTTTAGGATACAGTTCTTATGAACCGACAATACCAATCAAACTAATTCTCTAATTAATATTTATTGATACATCAAAATAAAACAGTAGTATCGTAGTTGGTGATTACTATAGTTTGTACCAAATGTAAAAATGCACTAAACCGTATAACAAATTGTATTTGATTGATAAAATGAAAGGAAAGTAATCAGTTTAGTAAGATCGGATTATATTTTTTGATTCGTATGATACGTCCTGATTATCAAATTGCATTTAACCGTTTGAAAAATTGTATTTAGTCGGATCAGTTTATTGATATCGGTTTAGACAATCAGATTGTAATCGAATTTGATTAATTGTTTTTAAAATTATACATAAATTGGTAAGGAAATAAAATATAAATAGTAATAAAATTATATTAATTACGTTTAAAAAAGAAAATAAAATAAAAATGATTTTAGTAGACCAATGAATAACAATAACTTTGCTATTCGTAGTAAAAATTAAAATGGACCCTTCATGCCATCCACAAAGTTACTATATTAATTTACTGCAAAATGAAACTATTAACTCCTAGCAGATTTGGGAATATCTTGTATAAAAATATATGAATATGAATGCATTATAAATTTTATTTTATAAAGATTATATAAGATATAAAGCAGCCAATTGAACCGGAGTAAGTAAATCTTAACCCCAATTTCAAAACTAACCGGTAAGTAAAAAATGTTGAGGATCCTTATTACAACTATCTTCAAACATTTCAAAGAATGGGAATGAGAAAAATGGAACAAATTATTGTTGTTGTATTTGTAGTCTCCTACGCAGACACACATACAAACCTATAAAGCTAACAATGTAAAAAGTCTTTCCAGGTATTAATGATCAGTTTTTCTTATACTTGTTTGATTGTGTATTCTTCAAATGCATCTCAGCACAAAAGAGTTCTAATTGACATTAAGATCTCCATGTAGACTTTTACAGAGTTCCAATGATGCTCTTGCAAACGTCTTGAGACGTTCTTTGTCTTTTCAAAACCCAAATATATCCAAAATATCTAAAACCCAAAAATACCGAAACCAAATTAAGATACCGCTAAATTCTAAACTGAATTCAAATCACCACTGTGAGAAACAAAAAAAACACACCAATCTATTTCAGACCTGATTTGACATCAAGAACATAACAAAAAAACCATATCTTTCATAGTTTTAACTTTTGTTTCCTACATTTCTTGTCTCAAACTACAAAACCTAAAACAAACAAAAAAGTTACACAGATATTATAGTTTTTGCAGCCACATAATGATAACAATGGCTCCCTCCAAACTGTAACATCATAGAAGATTATCATCTCATCTTTATGATCCCCATTGGAGAAGATTCCATTCTAACAATCTAAAACCAGACAACAAACTTCAAATCTTCCATGACCATTAGCTCTCTATGAGGTTTCATCTTATGTATATCATCTGCAACCATTTGGAACAACCACCGACTCATCTTTATATATGTCGTTGGTGAAACGCACGCGAGAGAGAACTGTATTATGTGTTTAAGTTTTAAAAAATTAAGTGAATTGTATCTCTCTCGCTGATATATCTCGTATTTTACCGGTGTTTAATATAATAAACATATAATTATTTATATTTTAGAGTCTATATATTATTATGAGAGTCCAAGTGAGTCATTTTAGGTGCATGGACGAGTTTTGGAGCTTGGGAAGGATCTAGAAGAATTATCGAGCAAAATGGAGCTTGAGGAGACAAAATAAGAAAACGGAGAAAAATGGCAAGAAACAGAGGAGGTGTCGATCGACACCCTACGGAGAAAACGCAATCTTTCCTTAAATCTCGAGATGAAGATTTTTCCTAATTTTTTATGATTAATTTCCTAAACTTAAAATCCATCCTAGACCCTATAAATACTTTTCTACAGACATTGTTTAGGCTTATGCTTTATTTTTATCTTTGAGAGTTTTTGTAGGGGAGAATTCTTAGACCCTATTTGGTTATCTTATTGCATGTTCTTTTCAATTAATTGCTTGATATTTTTCTTAGATATGTCTGAGTAGATCTCTTGTTATGCTTAGGGTTCCTAGGATCTAGATGAAGAATTGATAGCCGTATGGTGAATTTAGGTTGAACCTTTAATTCTTCCTCTAGATTAAGTTTAATGCTAACTCTTGATTGATCACCTAGAGTCTAAATCATAGGTAATTATTATACATGGAAGTGTTAGTAATTTTTGGAACAAACCTTAGTAGGAGTAGATTATCTATTCACAAAGGAATTTGGTTTAGATAGTTTATGAAAAATTGAACCTAGGTTTAATGCATGTTTAATCCTTTAGAACTCACAAAGGAATTTGGTTTTCTAGGGTTTAATCATAGATTGCATACTCAATGGAAGTTGGTATGTATTACATTAGGTTTTCATATTCAAGAATTAAGTTGGTACATGAATTTCCCGTGTTGTGTCGATTGACACCCTATTGGTGTCGATCGACACTCGACGCGTCTGGTTGCTGTTTTGAGTCTAAACCTGAAGTCCCAAAAGCCTAGCCTCGCCATTAATTGTTTTAAAGCCCCCAAATTTGTTAGTTGTTGATAATTAGTAATTTAAAACCCTTGTCCTATAATTTATTTAGAGTTCATTAATTTATTTTGCAATTTATTAGTCCTTGTGGATTCGATACTGTAGGGAAACTGACCTATCCTAACCACTTAGGGACTATCAGGTTTCC
>OVAP01002065.1:0-20855 GCA_900406295.1 Aurinia saxatilis
AACCATGTTTGAATCATACAGTGTGATTTCAGGACAACTTTCCTTCAGAGTGTTCTTCCCCATTCAATATTTCATTAAAGTCTTTCATAACCATCCAAGCTTGGCCTTTAAAACTTTCGGCATTAGCATAATATCTAAGCTATGGTCATAACTCCCTACGATCCACTAGCCCATTTGCACCATAAACATAAGAACAAAAACTCCTCCTCAATCTCTTACATCTTCATTGCAACAGTAACCACTTGTTCACCTTTATATATATATATGTCACTCTGACATCCTACTTCCATAAAATCCAAATTTTACCTAGCCTATTGTACTCATAGTTTGAGTAATCTCTAAACACTCTCTCCACAATAGTATTTGTTCTTTCTTCTTTTAGTCTTGTTTCCAAAATGCCACCAAATCTCAAATTACTACTATCCAGCCACTCTTTTACCAGAATATGTTTGCAAGACTTGTTGAATTCTCTCACATTCCATAAAAAACTCATATATCAAAGATTTTAAAAGTTTTCTTACATGCATCCTTGAATGCCAGAGCAAAAGAACCTTGCAAGTACTTGTTTACATCCTTTGTTGATCCTAGTAAACATCTCCTTCTTCTTATTCTCCTTTTCTCATATTTTATTTTTAAAACCTGATCTGGCCAACTCCCCTAACTCCAGGTGCTCCTGGTCATGATTAATATCTTCCAAATTATGATCATCCTCTGTATCACCCTCTCCATCCATGTTTTCCAAGAGAGCATAGCTGATAGGAGATGTAATATCCAGGACCACCTCTTTTTCTCTTCCTTTCTTAGTTGATCTAGAGGCAGGTTGGTGGGGATTAAGTTTTAGGGATCGAATCCATATGGGGGCAAAGTGTACATAGTAGCAAAACGGATTCGACTTGGGCTAAGCAACAAAAGATAGTTTTTTTGGTTTTTTAATCGTTCGAATGAGTTTAGTCGTTCGATCGAATGGAAGGGCTTTTGTTTATGAAATGCGAAATGAAATAAAAGATAAATAACTAATTGCAAATTTGCGGGTTTCATAGAATTCTCTAGGGTACTTGGATTAAACTATTCAGGATTTCTAGGCAGATAAATCTGGTTAAGTATCCAAGCCAGTCGTAAATTAAACTCCCTATTTTCATAGTCATGATTAAATATGTCTAACATCCTAATTCACACAATCGTCACAAAGGTGAACTAGAAAAGCAAGCCACATAAGTTGATTACTTATATCAATCTACTCAAATTGTCAAGATGAACAGATTAATATATATAAAAAATAACTAAGATGTCAATCTAAGCAATCATGTGTTAAACATAAATCCTACCTATTTTTCAAGCCATGAATAAAATATTGAAAACTCTTATTCCTGACAAGATCTACTCAAGTATGATAGAAAAAATCATAGCAAAAAGCAATATAAATCAATATCATAAATAAATAGAAAGGGTTCGGAAAACTTCTCCAAATAAGTAGACAAGGAGGATGAAATATTCTTCCTTAAAATAATAAACAAAATAGCAAAAGGAACTTGAGAAAAAATGAAAGCAAAGTGCTCTCTCCAGAGAGATTTTGGTGAAAGGAAAGGCACACTCTTTTCAGAGACAAAAAGTATGTTTATATAGAGAGTGCATGCCATCCAAGGGCTTCAGTCAAGTGATAAGAGAGAATCAGCTGAAAAGAATTTAAAAAATTTATCTTATCTCTTCTGATCGATCGAAAACGTTGGTGATCCGATTGATTGTTATCCAAAAATATATTATGGTAACCACTGAATATTCTGACATGTCTGGGAGCTTCTAGTGAATCATTGGGCATTGATTTCTTCATAGGCTTTAATTCATGGGCTTCTAGATAATTTTGGGCCTGAACTGATCGAATTCATATGGCATTCGATCGAATTTTCTTCATTCGCGTACTTCGGCTGCTTCAATAGAATTAGTGTAACTTGATATCTAACCGCTGGAATTGCTTCATTCTACTTGCATATGAAAGCTGACATCTTCCTATAGCCTGTATCAAAATCTCATATCAATCTATGAAGGGTAAGGGCTTCATATAAGGCCAAAATTCTAAAGCGTGAAACTGATCCCTCACCAATCTTCAGTATTAAAGGAATAACTTCTTGGTCGTTGGGGCGAATTACTTAATTCCAAACCCATGTGATAGCTGACTCGCGTGGCTTGGTTGTCTTATTTCCTCACTTCAATCCAAAATGCACAACTGAATTGATGAATTTGGATAATAATGCCCATTTATGATCTAAAAAGCCTTATTTTCACAAAAAAAACACTTTGAAAACATAAAAAGGTGAAAATCATCACTTTTATTTCGAAATCCTTTGGTTTTGTTATTAACAACAAACCGGTAAAGTATCACCCCGATCATAGACACTACACTCCATTGATATCACTCCATTCTCTGGAACCTTCACAAGGGTTACTTGAATTTTCTCACTAAGAACCACCTTGCCTACACCCGCCCAATCCGGAGTTTCAGACCAAATCTGCGTCTCCTCTGAAGCCACCACTTGTCCAGGAGAAACTGCTTGTACTATTGCGTCCATCACCCCCAAAAACCTTCTGTTGATAAGCCCTCTTGATAAGCCCTTTTGACCCCAAAGAGATAAGTCCTTTTGATATCTGCTGCTCCTCTAGCAATACATGCACAATATCAACTAGATCCTTCACCTCTACCACAAGTGGAACCCACACAAGGGTATCCAGTAATGACCTCTTCTCCAACATCTGCTCATTTAGTAAAACCGTCTTTGGAATGTAAACAATCTTCTGCTCCTTATTTATATATGCTCCCTTTTCCCTTCCTGTTTCTACAAAATCTTTAGGATTCCTAAAAGTTTATGCTACGAAAGACTATCTTTTATTCAAATTAATACAAAAGCTCTTCGCTAGTTCTTTGTATTTGTGTTTAATTCTTTGCTTTGAGTTCCTGTTTAGAATCTCGAACAAATAATGATTGTGTTATTTATCCACACAATCTCGTAATCAAATGACGTAATGCTATACGCTAACAAAACCGATATTGTGTCAACGTTTGTTCGTGTCTTGGTTTCATCTGGTCTAAAGAAAATGTAAAATTAAAGATGATGTATATGATTTAAGTTGACATTTGAATAAATCATACCTGAAAGGCTGAAACAATACTATTTATATATCCATTATACATGTTCCCCTCTGAATTGGTACAAGACACTACCTTCGAGCATCTTTGATTAAATCATTTGCTCTGTTTTGTTCTATTCTCATAACAAACGAGAGAATAACAAAAATATGGCAACAATCATTACATTACCTTAAACTTGATTTTTCTTTTTTCTATTTTTTTTATCTCTCAAAACTATGTCCCAATCTCAAAACAATTATTAGTTTCTGCAACCAATTATCTAGCAATTTCACACAAACCAGCTGATACCAATCAAACCGCCAAACCCTCCTCTCCTCTCTTCGCGACCATTCCTCCCTCGGAACCTATTTAAACGCCACGACCGGCCTTAGTCCGGAGAGAGTTTATGGCATGTTCCTCGTCAGAGGAGACATCACCAAATCATCATGTTCAAGCTGCGTCCAGACCGCAACCGTAGATATTGCTAAAAACTGCACGTATCAAAAAGAAGCTTTCATATTAATTCTACGAGGAATGCATGGTTCGTTACTCGGATCATTCCTTCTCCGTACTCCTAGAAGGACCTTACATCATGAAATACGCTCTCAGTAATTACCATATCACGAATCTGCTCGGGGTAACACTCTCTAATAAGATGGACGAACTTATCCCCGGAGCAGCGTCATCTTTGTTGCCAATACCGTACTTCGTGGCGGATAATGAACGTGTGACTGAGCTTAGTTTCCCAAATACATTAGACTCAATAGTTCAGTGTAGTCCTGATCTTGGTCCAAGAAACTGCACAGTATGCTTGAGGCTTGCGGTCCAAGATATGTTGGACTGTTGCAGCCGGTCTCGATGGGCTCAAATCTTCCTTCCTAAATGTCTCGTGAGGTATAACACCTCCTCTTTGCCATCGAACAACCCGTGTATTGGTGTTATAAAAGGTGAGCATAGAGTATATACAATCATTTTTGTCATTTTTAAGTATGATTAGGGATATTCCCAATCAACTAATTATACGCCTGCAGGCATCTCTGACTTAGTAATATGTTTTGTTCTTTTTCACTCTTACAGGTAACAATATCTTTGGGAGAATATTTACTGCAGTCATGACAGCTTCGGTGTTAGCACTGATGGGTCTCTGATCAAATTTAGTTCTTGATTTAAGGGTTGTAAATACTGGTTTCTTTAGTGTGTTGTGACGTGATGCATGTGATATTCAAAGTTTGTAATCTTGTCTAATAAATTCCTCTCGAAATTAAACAAAACATTAAATGGAATTACGACCAGAGTAAACATCAAAGTTTGTGTTCTCATCGTCCTGTTTGTAAGACCAATATTTGTAAAATACTACGGAATTAACAATTTAACCAAGCAAGTACACAAAGTTAAGGAAATAGATAAGATCTAAGAATGGAGGCGAGATATGATCTCTTTCCTTAACGCAAAGAATCTCCCGTAGTGAGATAAATTTTTATAGATTCATGAGTCCCATGATACAACCATAGAAAACCATATCCCAACACTGGATCATGGTTCTAACGAACATATTAATCTACTATACTCTCAAAATACATATATAAAAGAAGTACTTTCAGAGGTAAGAGAGTGTTTGGTTTGCTGTGTGAAAGAGAATTTTCCATTAGCTCCCTTAAAGTATAGAGTGCATCTATTTATAGTGAGTAGAAAGTAATCTCAAGAGGTAAGAGTTTTTGATAAGCTCAAAAGTCCAAAACGTTTTTGTCTTTAACACATCATNCCATTCAGACATATATAGCCCACGAGCCTAAGAGGCCTAAGAGCCAAATTGAAAGCAACCAGCAACGAGCCACGAGCACGTGCGCGTGCGTGTGTAGTTCTTCATCCTCTCTTTTCTTACTTCACTAGACTAATACAACTATTAGTCACTGTATAAGCTACTTGGAATTTTTCCAAACTTTATATGTGGGATATTTTCCCACTTAAGCTTGTAAGTTTAATGAATCATTTTTATTTACTTATGGGTTAAGACACATTTCTTATTCACACTCATATTTTATTAAAGCCCAATTAACACTTTAATAAAATAATCTCCAACAATGTTTACTCGCCAGCGAATATTGTGGCTCCGACAGCAATAGTAAGAAGCTTCTCCATCATCAAAGTCATCTTGATGATAGTTTTCGAATCCTTGTCACTATTTTTACCAACCAAATACTTCACTTGCGTCGTGTTGTCAGTACAAACCGTGACATCATAGTTTGCATATTTCGGGTCCTCCTGGAGTTCCATGGCAGAGCTCGTGAGAGACATTATGAGGTTCAAGTAGTTACTTTGACACGACATGAACTGCTTCTTCAATTTGAGATTCTCATTTGCCGCTTTTTCGGCAAAACTCGCAGTCTTCTTGGCATAGGATATGCCGAGGCGGAGCACAGCATCAGCCGCTTGGATCTGCAAATTAAAATAACAATAAAATTTATGTCTATGATCGAGAATGACACATGAAACTGCATTTACGTACAATGATACAATCCAAGATTCCGGGTACACTTACATATAATAACCATACCTACAAAAACGTAACGATCGAGAAACTATATATGTGTGTGTGTGTTACCTTGTCTGTGGCTGAAGCCGCCGGAGGATAGGCTTTCAAGGTTTTGAGGCAGAAGGCTTTGTCGTCGACAAGTTCGCATAGAGCGTCGATGTATTTTGGGGAGGTTGAGGCCGAAGCAGAAACTAATAAAATAAATTGTAACACAACTACGACAGTGACAACGACAGAACAGGAGGAAGAAGCCATCTCTTCTTTAGATTTCAGACTTTTGTATTGTATTGTTCGTCTATCGTGCTTATGCTTATATATTAGTTTACGAGGCATATCAATGTATTAGATAGAATATATATAATTTCTGATTTACTTTCTCTTTATAGTTTCATTCTCTGTACTGAAACTCAAAAATACAGATTATATCACGATATTGTGGTAATTAATACTTATCAAATTTAGTACCTATTACTACTACTAGTAATAGGTGAGACATCTCATGCAGCATGGAGAAATAAGCGGTTTAGATAGCTTTCTAAAATAAATTTATCTTTTACTATCTAAAGTTGTACAGTTTGAAATACATAATTAGTATTCCAATAATAAATATTAATAAACATATAAACTCTTAAAAATTCATGATATAACTAATGAATAAACTATTTTTATAGTGGTTTTTACAGTATTTTAACAGTTGTGTTTCTTTGTTTGATGTCTTTTCGTTTATGCATTTTGGCTTTTTTTGTGCTGATTTTTTTTTGGTACTACTGATCGGTTTAATAGTACTATTAATAATAACTAACTTATGATTTTTTGTACTATTAATAATAACTAACGTATGATTTAATTATGTCTATTTATAGTGATTTTTACAGCTTTGTAACAGTTGTGTTTTTTTGTTTGGTGTCTTTTCATTTATGCATTTTTGGCTTTTTTTTGCTGTTTTTTATTTAATTTTTTTTTGTACTACGGATCGTTTTTTTTTGTTTGTGCCTCTTTGTATGTGACTATTGACCTTTTTAGAAAAATATTGTCAAACGGTTTTGTCCCTTGTCCTGTGTTTTTTCGTTCGTGACATTTGTTGACAATTCTTTGATACATGTCTTTTCGTTCATACCTTTGAGATATTAGTTTCTCCTTTTAATTTAATATTCCCTCTGTGTCTTAAAGAGTGTCGTTTTGGCTTTTCAATACAGATTTATTGCCAAATTTTTAGTTTTATTCCTATTTTTTAAGTGTATTAATTACAAAAACCAAAGAATATAATATATTAAATAGGGGTAAAACAGAAAATTGAACGGTTTTCTTAATTTGTGTGAAATATGTTAAAACAAAGTTCTTTAAGAGAATCTCCAACCCTCCTCTATATCTCTATTTTGGAGTAAAAATTTCTCCAATCCTACTCTATTTTCATCTATAAAATAGTGATCCCTATTTCTTCCTCCAAATATAGAGGAAAAATTAGAGATCTCTATTTTAGAGATGAAAATTTTAATTTATAAAAGTGTTCCTCAAAATTTATATAACTTTATTTGTGGCTGTTTTTTCACACTATTATCCTATTATAAATTTAAATTCGTATTTTTCGTATGTATTTTTCTTATGATCAACATTATATTATTAAAAATACAGAAATAAAAAACATATTTATTAGAAGAAATAATGATATAAACTAATAATAAATTAAAATACTGAAATAAAAAGAGAACATAAAATAATTTAGTACATCATCAACTACTAATTTAACGAGTTAATAATACTGAAATAAAAAGAGAACATAGAATAATTTAGTACAAAATCATAACAATATTTTTTTAACAATGAATTTTTACATATAAAAAAATTAATGGGGTCAAATTCGTTAATATTATTGATAACATGTACTACTAGTAATTATTGATAAAATAAATAGAAAGAATATAATCAGAATATTCTTTTTGGAGTAAGAAAATAGAGAAATACATTGCAGATGCTCTAAGAAATGGAGGGAGTACATTACAAAAAAACAACAATGAAACTAACTTATGATTTATGCTGAAAACATGATTCAGCAATAAGGACTTTGCTTTTCAGTATACATCATTTTCCAATGACAAGGATTCCTACAATTACTGATTCTCAAACGCAGGGCCGAGCCAGAGCTTAGGGAAGTAAATGAATCTTCTTGGGCGCCAAAATTATTTAATCCCCCGGTTTTTTTTTCCATAATTTATTTCTTTATCGATTTTGTTTTTCTAATATGTCAATATGTATTTTTCCAACCAAGTTCTTCATTTTTCTCTCTTTAATTTTTAGATTTAAAAAATCATAAAAGGTATTTTTATGATAATTTATGTATATATTTTGTTTATAGTTGAAAATCATTTAGTTTGTGCCCTTTGGTGTTTCTTATTATTTATGAATGGTTGTGCATTTTATGTCCTTTGATAAATATACATTTTCGTTTATAAGGACTACGATATGTCTATTGATAGTATTTGTAGAAAATGCTCGAAAGGATGTGTATTTTCGTTTTGTCTCATCGTTCCATTTGATAAAAATAGATTTTCGTTCACAGCTCTTTGATATACTTTTTTTTAATTAATGTATTTTTATGTGTTCTTTTAAGTTTGTTCGTGTATTTTGTATCATGTCTCTTTGATAAATAAATAAGTTCATTTGTGTCTCTTCGTTCACAACTCTTCAATATACTTTTTTTAATTAGTGTTTTTTTGTGTGTTTTTGTTTTAGTTTGTTTGTGTCTTTTAGATCGTGTCTCTATGATAAATATTTAATTTCGTTTGTGTCTCTTTATCTACAACTCTTTGATATAACTTTTTTTAATGAGTGTATTTTCATGTGTCTTTTAAGTTTGTTCATGTGTTTTACATCGTGTCTCTTTAATAAATATTAGTTTTTGTTTGTGTTTATTCATTTACAACTCTTTGCTACAACTTTTTTTTAAAAATTAGTGTCTTATCGTTATTGTCTATTCTCTTCTGCATTTTTCTCGTGTGCTGAATAGTTTGAGGTTTTTAGCTTGTTTGTTTTTTCGGTTGTAAAGAGTTATGTCTCTTCACACTCATACGGTCACACCTTTAAAATTTTATAAATTTACAAACCTTTTTCATTCAACACATTACATAAAATGAAAATTAAAATAACTTCTAATTTTTGAAACCAACGTTATTCTATAATAATTAAAACTTTTATTTTACAACTTTTTGTTGTGTCTTTTTACTTGCAATCTGATGCAGGCACGGAATCACTCCAATGCTCAGAGATCACAAGGTTGTCAACGTTGACAAAGCTATGCACGCGGAAGTGGAATGAAGTTTGAGATGGAAAGGGATAAAGGGGTGATTGAATCACTCAAACAAACAGATCTGTGGCTTCAAAAGAATAGAAGTGAATCGCTCACTTAAACTCTAATGAAATGGAATGAAGTTCGCCACTCAAAGGTGTGGAAAACCCTTGAGATAAGAACACGAATCAAAGCCTTAGTGAATCACACACAAATACAGAGATTCAACGTTTTCAATGCTATGGAATCCACCAATAACTTAGCAAAACAAAGAGAAGCGATCAAGAGCTTCAAAGACTAAACACTCGATTTCTATTTCAATTCAAAAGGTTGTTCTACCATGAATCAAGAGCGGAACTTTTATAGGCTCGAAATACAGCTTCTCTAAAGTCTAAAACAAGAAAGAAAATCATAAAATGGAATAAAAACTAGCCGTTGCAAGTTGATCATAAAATCTGTCCAAANGGAATAAAAACGAGCCGTTGGAAATTGATGAGAAAATCGGTCCAAATAAGGCAAGTTGATAATCCTTGAGTCTTGAAAGCTTTGGCTGGAATAAGTGCAGCCTTGGGAAGTTTAGATGCACTGAATATGTCTTCAAAGCATAGTAGTAATCTTCAGAATATAGCCGTTCATGATTGATCTCCTTTGTTTCGAAAAATGGCAAGTAATAGCTATGTTGGTTCTCATGTGAAAAGGTGCACCAAGACTCGTGTGATAAAGCTTCTTTTGGGTCTAAAGTATCTCCTGGTTCCAAATGGAAGTATGGGAACGTGCCTTCAAAAGGGAAAAGGAAACTTTTCTTATTTAGCTCCAAGTGGCTCCGCGGAAAGGGTTCAAAGGGTGGTTTGGATCCGGGTCTTCTCCTGGGTGGTTCTCCTTGAGGTGAGTCTTCTTGATGGATTGAATTAGTGTGTGGAATCATTAATATGATGGGCTCTTCATGGCTGGTTTGGAATCCAACAAAACAAGTCGATAAGTCTTCTTGTGTTACCGTATGTGTCAGTATTTGAGTTAGCACATGTTGTTTGTCTTTTTTGCCAAGACCTAGAATGTCTTCTTCATTATATCCCATATGATGAATGTTTATGCTCTTGAATCTTGTCGGTGGCAGATTTGGGACAAAAGGCTTCTGATGTACTTCTTGTGCTACTCCCTGAGGTAGCTCACTGCCAGTTGTTGTTGATAATATGGATCAATTTCTTACGCCACTTCTTGCGCTTGATTATGTGGGATGACCTCATCATACCCTCCCCCTTGACTGAATTTTGTCCTCAAAATTGAAGGATCTGCACATAGATAAATTAAGTTAGTCCATTGAAGTGTATGTGGGTTTAGAATCTTACCTAGGTGTGGTTGTGGCTTGGTGATGATTGGTGCATCAGGTGGCTGTCCTTTGAGAAAGAAAGATAGGATCACTCCTCTGTTTTTGGTCCAATGTGTTAGATGGTGATGTTGCTTTCTTTGCTGCTCCTCGTATATTGATTTGATCTCCAATGTCCGGCGGTTCTTCTTTGATTAAGCATGAGTTTGAGAATCTTGTAGTCTCCAAGATAGGCAGTATGGTCACCAAGGGTGCTAGTTCACTCTTGTTTTGACTTTGTTCCTGAGTATGTTTATTTTCTGTAAATCACTTTTATGCTCCATGTAACTTATGGTTGTCCCTACAACTTCATCAACACTTTTGGACAAAATCAAGTGCATTATACTTGAATTTGAATCATTAAAAACATATTGCTTGAAACTACGAGCGAATATAAAATTGTTCCAATATCGAATAAGTTCATAAATTTCACTTAGCTTAGTACCATGTGATATATCTCATATTTTACCGGTTTTTATTATAATAAAGCTATACTTATATATATATTAGAGTCTATATTAGTATTATTAGAGTCCAAAAGAGTAATTTTAGGTGCATGGACGAGTTTTGGAGCTTTGGAAGGATCTAGAAGAATTAAGGAGCAAAAATGAAACAAGCTTGAACATACGAAAAAGAAAACGAAACAAGTATGGAAATTCAAGAGGAGGTGTCGATCGACACTGCCCATTTTTAGGTTCCCGGCAACGGCGCCAAAACTTGATACACAAAAGTTTACCCTTTGTATTAAACAGCAAGAGCACATCTAAAGCGATGTAGTATTTAGGGATCGAATCCACAAGGACCGATAAATTGCAAACTAAGACTAGACTCTAATTTTAAAACTAGGATGAGTGGGCTTTTTATATGACTAACTACTGCAGGAAACAAGTAAATAAGATGTGGTTTTAATCAATTAAAGCAAACGTTAGGCTTTGGGAACTTCAATTAAGAATCAATTTTGAACCTAAAAACGGGCAGTGTCGATCGACACTGATGTGGTGTCGATCGACACCTCCTCTTGAATTTCCATACTTGTTTCGTTTCCTTTTTCGTCTCTTCAAGCTTGTTCCATTTTTGCTCCATAATTCTTCTATATCCTTCCAAAGCTCCAAAACTCGTCCATGCACCTAAAATGACTCTTTTGGACTCTAACATTAATAATATAGACTATAAAATAAATATAAGTATAGGTTTATTATAATAAAAACTGGTAAAATATGAGATATATCACCATGTGAGGTGTTTGTTGACAACTCAAGCTTGATATTAGTGATCTTGGAAGTAAGATCAGCTGGTTTTAAACAAGGCTTGTTCATCACACGTGCTTTGATGGCTGATTTCTCATATGCCTCATTTTGGCAAGTTCGTGATGTTCTTGAGGGTTGCTCCTCATTGCTCATGCTCCTTTAAGCTTCATCATTCTTATTTTCCATAGTGTGACCTGAATCAACATTCTTTGGCAAGAGCAAGTGCGTTATACAAGAACTGGAATTTTCTAAACTTTGATTAACTACTTCAATAACTGAATTGGGTGAACTTAGTTTTGGTTCTAATGAAGTGTTGTTTATCATATGTCTCTTAGGGCAAGTTGCAGCAAAATGTCCTTTTCCATGACACCTATAACAAGTTTCTTCCTTTGAATTGGAAAGGTTAGAGGACGTACCTTGATTTTGTGAGACTTGTAATGGTGTAAACATTGGTGTTAAGACTTGTACTTCTTCCTGGGGTAGTTCTACCACAACTTCCTGAGGTAATTCTCGCGCTACCGCCTGAGGTGGCTCTCGTACTACTGTCTGAGGTAGTTCTCGTACTGCTTTTTGAGGTACCTCAAGTGCGATTTGATGTGTGTCCGCCTTCTTTCTTGGGACGTTGTGAGATATTTTCTCTGGGATAGAATTTTCAGCTTTCTTCGGCTTAGCTTTTGGATTTATCCTTGTTGTTATAATCAATCTTCTTGGCTCGGGATTGGTGTAGATTCGAGAGTAGTATTGACGCTTGTTGTCAACATCTCTCACAAACTCATCACTCATGATCTGCTTCATCTCCTGCCATGTGGCAGCTGGTTCATCATACTGAAGTCGTTGGTATGCATCTCGATCCCAATGCTTAAAAGCATCTTCGGTTCAAGTATCTTCAGCATAAGATGTCTTCTCCTCCTCGGGGACTTGGTTGTCTAGAAACGAATCTTCCATGTTTCTCTCCCATCTTAGGTAAGCATATGGTCCTTGTCAGTGACCTGAAAAACAGATGTGATACGATTCGAAATCTTCCTCATCGACAGTTGGATGTTCCCATGATTCGGATTGGTTGGTGGAATTGTGCTCGATATCTTCCTCTTCTCCAAGGATGGTTTCATCACCAAGGTTATCTTCTGGTTCAGTTTCATGGTTCAAATACTCATCGTTGTTTTCCTCCTCTTCTTCATCACCAAAACAGGAATCTTCATGTTCTGAGTCGCCTTCTGAGCTAGTCATTGAGTCAGCTTCTTCTCCCCATGATTTAACTTCGTGGATGTCATCTTCATGACCTTCTTCTGGTTCAAAATATTCTTCTTCAAAGTCTCTTTCATAACTGATTTCAGAATCAGCTTCTCCATACTCTAGGTTATTTTTGTAACCTCCTTCTTTTAAACAGATTTGAGATTCAGCCTCTTCATGCCATGAATCTCTTTCACGGTCCTCTCTCTCATCTTCTTCTTCGTCACTTTCTCCTTCTTCAGACCAAGGTTGTCCGTGTGTGTCGTCTTGGCTATAGTCTGGTGGTTCTGACTCAAACTCCTCACCGTCTGGTTCATCTCCAAATTCAGACTCAGAGTAATCATCTCCTGGCCATGGTGGAGCTTCATAGTCAGCCTCCTCATCGGACAGGTTTGGCTTTCTCCTCCCTGACTCAAACTGTTCTCATATCGGTCTTCTTCTTCTTCTTTCATGCCTTTTGGATATTCTGATATTTTTTCCTTATACAAGAAAATACAGCAAGTGAATTAACGTGTAAAGATCATTGTAATTAAAAAGGATATAACAAAAAAGGAAATATGCTTTTACTTCTTTTTTTAATTTAATAAAGCAAATTGAAAATATGCAAATAATTTTTAGACAATGCAAGAAAGGATATAAACTTTTTTTTTTGCAATAAAGGAAACAGAAAATATGCAAATTAATTTTAGAAAATGCAATATGGAAATAAAATTTTCGTTTCTTTTCTGTAGAGATTCTTGAATTAATGGAAATAAACTAAAAAAACAAATACAAAAGTAAATAAATATTACGGCCGAGTTAGCACAAACACTAGCACAAAGATCATAAAAATGATGGAAACGAATTGAAAGAAACTTTTTATGGATTTTTATGATTTAGTGATGCTGAAACAAAAACAAATGACAAGAAACTTGAAATAAAATTAAATCAAAACTATTTTTATTTTGGTTTTAGATTTTATGAAATAAATCAACAAAACTCTAAATTAAAAGGGATAAAGGTTAGATGAACACAACCTGGGTTTGATAGGAGCTTTTAGCTCTGATACCAGATGATGCAGGCACAGCATCACTCCAATGCTCAGAGATCACAAGGTTGTCAACGTTGACAAGTTATGCACGCGAAAATGGAATGAAGGTTGAGATGGAAAGGGATAAAGGGGTGATTGAATCACTCAATCAATAAACGAATAAGGTTGCTTGAATCACTCAAACAAACAGATCTATGGCTTCAAAAGAATAGAAGTGAATCGCTCACTTAAACTCTAATGAAATGGAATGAAGTTCGCCACTCAAAGGTGTGGAAAACCCTTGAGATAGGAACACGAATCAAAGCCTTAGTGAATCACACACAAAGACAGAGATTCAACGTTCTCTAAGCTATGGAATCCACCAATAACTTAGCAAAACAAAGAGAAGTGAAAAAGAGCTTCAAAGACTAAACACTTTGTTTCTATTTCAATTCAAAAGGTTTGTTCTACAATAAATCAAGAGCTGAGCTTTTATAGGCTCGAAATACAGCTTCACTAAAGTCTAAAAGAAGAAAGAAAATCATAAAACTGAATAAAAACTAGCCGTTGGAAATTGATGAGAAAATCGGTCCAAATAAGTCAAGTTAATAATCCTTGAGTCTTGAAACCTTTGGCTGGAATAAGTGCAGCCTTGGGACGTTTAGATGCACTGAATATGTCTTCAAAGCATAGTAGTAATCTTCATAATATAGCCGTTGATGATTGATCTCCTTTGGTTCCAAAAATGGCAAGTAATAGCTATGTTGGTTCTCATGTGAAAATGTGCACCAAGACCCGTGTGGTAAAGCTTCTTTCTGGTCTAAAGTATCCCTTGGTTCCAAATGGAAGTATGGGAGTGCCTTCAAAAGGGTAAAAAGAAACTTTCCTTATTTAGCTCCAAGTAGCTCCGCGGAAAGGGTTCAAAAGGTGGCTGGCATCCGGGTCTTCTCATGGGTGGTTCTCCTTGAGCTGAATCTTCTTGATGGATTGAATTAGTGTGTGGAATCATTAATATGATGGGCTCTTCATGGCTGGTTTGGAATCCAACAAAACAAGTCGATAAGTCTTCTTGTGTTACCGTCTGTGCTAGTATCCGAGTTATCACATGTTGTTTGTCTTCTTTTGCCAAGACCTAGAATGCCTTTTTCATTTTATCCCATATGATGAATGTTTATGCTCTTGAATCTTGTCGGTGACAGATTTGGGACAAAAGGCTTCTGATGTACTTCTCGTGCTACTCCCTGAGGTAGCTCAACTGCCAGTTGTTGTTGATAATATGGATCAATTTCTTGCGCCACTTCTTGTGCTTGAGTACGTGTGATGACCTCATCACAATCATAGAAAATGACCGAAGAGATGTGTCTTTCTGTATGCATCTTTTCGTTGGCATCCTTTCGTTGGCACCTTTTCGTTATAACTTCTATTTATGCAAGTAAAACTGTCTATTTTTCGTTTATGTCATATCGTTTATATTTTTCATTTGCATTTTTTGTGTCTTTTTACTTGCAACACTAAAAAATACTTGTAGAGATGTGTATTTTCGTTTTTGTCATTTTGTTAGCACATTTTCGCTGTAATTTCATTTATGAAGTACATAGATCGACATTAAAATGGAATTAATATCCTATGGTGCTTCATTACCTACACATTTTATATTAATGATGTTTCTTGTTTTTTTTCCTTGCATTTGCTTGAAATATATTTTTATAATCGAATTTCACTTTTTTCATGGAGCTCCATTCAATTTTTTTTTTAATGGTTGTGATGATTTGGAATGAGTTTTATTTTCCTTTTCTTAAATTGAACGGTAAATTTGATTTAATGTATATATTTACTAAATAATTATTTATTTGAACTAAAACCTTTAAAATTGGAGATGTCTACGAGGGTGATGTTGGAGAGCATAACAAAGTCAAATGTAACACTTTGAGTCATGTTTCACTTTGAGTCCGCAAAAAGAAAAAAAAACAACAACTTTTATGGAGTATCATGATTCGACGAAAGTGATAAACTTCATTTGTCTCTTAAGTTTGATCTACAAACAAATTAAGTGGGGTTTATTGGTTTTGGTATTTTAATGGATTTGAAATTCTACTAGGAATCCTATGTTATTCAATCAATAATTTTTTAAATCTTTATTAGAATCCTCTCTTATTCATTCTATCATTTCAAAATACAAATTAGAATCATGTCTTATTCAATTAAAGAATTCAACATAAGAATCCCTTATTCTTTATTTGCGAACGCACTTAAGTGGAAAAATCCTAGGTGTTGCACTCACAGAAAAAGTTAGTTATAAAAAATGTTGATTTCAATTCTCTAATGCTGACGTAGGCTATGACAGGGCAGTAGACAAAGGAAAGTTTCTGAGAAATTAGGGTTCATATGATTTTCGATGAGAAATCCCCAAATTTCGTCAAAATTTCACCATCACCGAAATAGTTCAATTTAATCGCAAACACGACTTCTAGGAACATTAACAACTTGAGTGCTCCTTCAAAATTTTCTTTTTGGCATAAAACTAAATCGATCTGTGTCAGTTGTCACATCGGTGGTTAAGGATTCCGGGGTGAAATGGCTGATTCAGGATCTGTTATGTCCAAGTTTAGACGAGTTAGGGTAGTCAATATAAAGGTCACCGATGCTGGAAAAGACCAGCTCCTAATTGTTGCTTTGGATGCTGGAGCAGAGGATGTTAAGAACCCCCAACTTATGAAGATGATACCGATGAAGATATGGAAGATATAATATGTTGACTCTCATCATTTCTTTTCTGCCTGTCAGTATTACATTTACTGTTTTCTATTGGTGATGAAACTAAATGTGTGCTGGAGTTAGAGATAGTCACTTCGTGAACGTATCTGAACGTAAAGGTGTGCTGGAGTTAGAGATAGTCACTTTGTGAAGAGATAGTTAGAGATAGTCACTTAGTAACTGAACGTATAGTCTGCAAGATTATTCTTTTGCTTCTATGTATAATGTACTCATGTATCTAGACTTAGTGCATTTTATTCTCATGTGAACACTACGGATGTGACCACGAATATCATTCACTCGAAGCTATATGATCTAAAACCTGATGGCATACAAGAACTAGAAGCTGTGACTAGTGAAATAGTTCGTTTAATTGAGACTGCTACGGTGCCAATATTGGCGGTTGATTATGATGTTTCGGTTAATGGTTGGAACACAAAAATTGCTGAGCTGACTGGTCTTCCGGTTGATGAAGCAATCGGGAAGTTATCGTAAACTCGCTTTGCACGACGGTCTGCTCTTCTCGTCCATGAATGAAGATTTCTGAGCTAATGTATCTTTCTTGCTGTCAGTGTGTATCATGATCGTTTTGCTCTGTTTTCCCTCTCAACATCGTCTATGGGTGATGTTATTCGTGAGGTATTTATTTCTACCACCAACTTCAGGAGATTTTGTAAATTTAGTAGACTGCAAGGTTACCTTTTAGTCTTGGCATGAGTGAAATAGATAGAGTTTCTAATAGTGTGCGCCATAATTTTAGAGGATTTTTTATCCGTCTGAAGATGGAGGGAATGCTAGCTCTGTACAAGTAGTATCTGGTACCATTTGGAGCATGTGTTTCATTTCTAAAGATTACAATGAATCCAAGGAGTATAATCATGTTCTTGCCATTGTTTTGAATATGTATGAAATCCTTGTAATTTTAAAAATCTTTGTTTTCAGTTAATATGCTTGCTCCATAAGAGTATCTGTGTTTCCACGGTTGCTCATCTTAGTTTTTTTTTATTCTTTAATTGTACTAGGAAAGAGTCTCTCAATGAACGAGCTCCTTTTGTTTAGAGGAAACATTAAAGAGGAATCAATATGTTTAGTATCAGAGTATGTGGAGAGTTTTGGATTAGTTTTGATTTGAGGTTGATTGATATGGTGGTCTTTTGGGGGGTTTTGTTTTGTAGATTCAATTGAATTCTTTTGATCCAGCGAGCTCGGCGACAGCTAGACCGATTACTTGTACTGACCAGAGATGTAGTTGGGGTGTTTAGTCTTCTGATTCAGGGTGTCTTTTTGCTTACACGTTTCAGTATGGTGATGGAAGTGGCACCTCGGGGTTTTATGTCTCTGATGTTTTACAGTTTGACATGATTGTTGGTAGCTCTCTGGTTCTAAACTCTACGACTCAGGTTGTGTTCGGGAGAGTTGTGTCAGCAGATTTCTTTGTTATATGGTCATGAGTTTTGAGTCATCACTCTTAACAGTGATGTGGGACTGTGATCTGGAACAGATGTAGCACCTCGTAGACGGGAGATTTAGGGAAGTCAGATAGAGCGGTTGATGGAATCTTCGAGTTTGGGCAACAAGGAATATATGTGATTTCTAAGCTTGCATCACAGGGATAAGCTCCTAGAGTGTTCTCTCATTGCTTGAAAGGTGAAACTGCACAATGGTATATATCAAGTCAGATGCTGAAACAAGATCTTAAGCACTAATTTAGAACCAAACAAACATTCATTCAATACTTCGACAATAAAAACATATTGTTATAATGCACGTAAAATTCTGAGACTGAGAACACAGTTCACATCACAATGATTTAAATACAATTCACATCACAATGATTTTTTTTTTTTCACCACATCACAATGATTTAAACTAATATTATAACAATAATTTTGTTAAAAAAATTTAATATATTGTTTGTTTAAAACTATTTTTTAATTGCTTTTTAGTAAAATTTTGAGTAATCGTGATCTCAATATATGTCGGACTCTTTTTAATAACTTAGGTAATCAAACTCAGCAAAACTAACATTGTAACAATAATTTTGTAAAAAATTATTAAATACATTTCTTGGTTTAAAAAATGTACGATCATACATAATATGTTTTTATTGTTTTTACTTAAATTTCTAGTAATTGTGATGTTAATATATGTCGGACTCTGTTATATAACATAGGTAACAAAATACTCTTTTCGTTACAGTTTGACAAGAAATGTATTTAAAGATTACACTTCAGCAAAAATTATCTAGATATGCGATTTTTTTATTAAAATCAACACATGTTCATAGATTTTTGTTAGAGTAAAATCCACGGACATACATATGTCATTACTTAATTGTTATGTTTTTTATATTAAAATCCACACACATTCTTGGGTTTTCTGTTAGAGTAAAATCCACGGGCATACATAAGCCATTACTTAATTTTTATGTTTTTTTTTATTACAATCCACACATGTCCTTAGATTTTTGTTAGAGTAATATCCACGGGCATACATATGCCATTACTTAATTGTTCAGCTTTTATTATTACAATCCACACATGTTCTAGGATTTTGTTAGAGTAATATTCACGGGCATACATAAGTCATTACTTAATTGTTATATTTCTGTAATTAAAATCTACACATGTTCTTGGATTTTTGTTAGAGTAAAATCCATGGGCATACATAAGTCATTACTTAATTGTTATATTTTTTATATTAAAATCCACAGATGTTCTTGGATATTTATTAGAGTAAAATCCACAGGCATATAAGCCATTACCTAATTTTTATTTTTTTATTACAATCCACACATCTTCTTGAATTTTTATTAAAGTAATATTTACAGGCATACATAAGCCATTACTTAATTGTTATGTTTTTTTATTAGAATCCACACATATTCTTGGATTTTTGTTAGAGTAATATTCATGGATATACAGAAGTCATTACTTAATTGATATTTTTTTAATTAAAATCCACACATGTTCTTGGATTTTTGTTAAAATAAAATCCACGGGTATAAATAAGCCATTACTTAATGATTGCAGTTATTATTTAATTCTAATGATTTTCCTCTTTTTAATAACTTAGGTAATCAAACTCAGCAAAACTAATATTATACCAATAATTTGTGAAAAATCTTAAAATACACTTCTTGGTTTTAAAAGTATATGGGTATACATAATATGTTTTCATTGTTTTGAGTAAAATTTTGAGTAATCATAATATATTTTTATTATTTATTTAGACTATTATATAATATGATTATGAAATCAATATATAGATAAACATAAATTTTAGCATAGCCAAATCTAAAAATTTATGAATTCCTTTTACATATCTTATGTAAGTTTGATAATACTTCTTACATTAAGAATATNGAATTCCTTTTACATATCTTATGTAAGTTTGATAATACTTCTTACATTAAGAATATTATGATATATTTAAAACATAATATGTTTTTTTTTATCGGTGGGTGTGTTTTTTATGTCGCTTTCTACAGTGCCTCGACAGGGTACATGAGACCAGGAGTACTTGAACAAAGTAAATATCTCAAGTTTAACAAAGCATAATTTGAAATTAAAGATTAATGCTCTCATCATGTGGATGCGAAAAATTGTATGAGTCAGTTATGTTGTTTGGCCAGACACAAACTTATAATATTATATTACTAATTTCTTACAATTATTTACTGTAATTAATCATTTATATTTAATATAATATAAAATTAAAAACATAGTCCACGCAAAATGCGGACCAATAACCTAGTTTCTTTTTTAAGTGGATTTAAATGAATTTAAGAATGATTTTATGTTAAAAATATGAAAAGTGAAATCTTAAGTAAAACCTTGTTATTTGGATGGATTTCCAAATTCTACATGGATTCTCAAATTCTCTATGGATTGTCAAATCTATTAAAACACCAAAACAAATAAACCCCTCTAATTTCTGACTAAATTAATAAAAAAGTGAATAATATATATATAATATTTATTGAAATATAATATAAGTATACATAATTTAAATACAAAATTTAATATATTAGTAATGGGAAATTATACGTAAGCGGGGTGTAATGCCTAGTTTATAAATATAATATATGTGAAATATAATTCGAGAACTTCAAAAAATTTAAGATTTACGATTTCATTTTGAATGATTAAATATTTTGTGATCATTGACCAATATCAGTATACGAGTCAGTTTTTTCTTCACTAAACTATAATATACGAGCAACCAGCCACCTTCATGGCAGCGACCACCACTTGGTTACATTACTGTTGGGAAAACTGACCTATCCTAACCACTTAGGGACTATCAGGTTTCC
>OVAP01002066.1:0-20853 GCA_900406295.1 Aurinia saxatilis
TATGAGTATTTTGGATGCCGTTAGAGATCATACAAAAAAAAATCGAGAATTCCAAATTTAGTGGATTAATACTCACAAAGATTGAGTGTTTTTTTCTAAGATTATTTAATGATATCAAAGATTTCATATTATGGGCACCGTTTGAGATCATATTAAAAAATTCAAAAAATCCTAAATTTAATTGGTTAATACACACGAAATATGAGTATTTTTCTAAAGTTACAAAATGATATCAATTTTTAATATTTATACACCTTTAGAGATCATTTAAAAAATAAAAAGTCGAGAAATCCAAAATCTAGTGGGTTAATACACACAAAATAAGAGTATTTTTCTAAATCTACAAAATGATATCAATGATTAATATTTTGGACACCGTTAGAGATCATACAAAAAAAAATCGAGAATTCCTAAATTTGGTGCGTTAATACACAAAAAGATTGACTGTTTTTCTAAAATTACCTAATGATATTAAAGCTTTAATATTTTAGACACTGTCTGAGATCAAACAAAAAAAACTCGAGAAATTCTAAATTTAGTGGGTTAATATACACGAAATATGACTATCTTTCTAAAGTTACCAAAAAGTATCAATGGTTAATATTTTAGATATCGTTAGAGATATTAAAAAAAAAGTCTAGAAGTTCTAAATTTAGTGGGTTAATACACACAAAATGTAAGTACTTTTTAATGTTACCAAATGATACATATGTTTAATGTTTTGTACACTGTTAGAGATCATAACAAAAAAACCAAAAACCCTAAATTTAGTGGGTTAATATACACAAATATTGAGTGCTTTTCTAAAAATACCTAATGATATCAAAGCTTTAATATTTTAGACACTGTTTCAGGTCATACTTAAAAAATAGAAAAATTCTAATAATTTAGTGGACTAATACACACGAAATATGAGTATTTTTCTAAAGTTACCATATGATATCAACGCTTAATATTTTGGACACCATACAAAAAAGAATTGAGAATTTCTAAATTTAGTGGGTTACTACACACTAATTATGAGTGTTTTTCTAAAATTACTTAATGATATCAAATGTTTATGTTTTAGACACCGTTACAGATAATACAAAAAAAAATCGAGAATTCCTAAATTTAGGGGTTAATACACACTAAATATGAGTATTTTTCTAAAATTACCATATCAATGTTAAATAATTTGTAGAGATCAAACAAAAAAAAAGCCGAGAAATCCCAAATTTAGTGGGTTAATACACACTTAATATGAGTATTTTCATAAATTTACCAAATAAAATCAATGTTTAATATTTTGAACACCGTTAAAAATCATACAAAAAAGTCGAGAAATCCTAAATTTAGTGGGTTAATACACACTAACTATGAGTATTTTGGATGCCGTTAGAGATCATACAAAAAAAAAGCGAGAATTTCCAAATTTGGTGGGTTAATACTCACAAAGATTGATTGTTTTTCTAAGATTATTTAATGATATCAAATATTTAATATTGTGGGCACCGTTTGAGATCATACAAAAAAACTCGAAAAATCCTAAATTTAGTTAGTTAATACACATGAAATATGAGTATTTTTCTAAAGTTACAAAATGATATCAATTTTTAATATTTTAGACACCGTTATGAGTATTTTTCTAAATCTACCAAATGATATCAATGATTAATATTTTGGACACTGTTAGAAATCATACAAAAAAATCGAGAATTCCTAAATTTGGTGCGTTAATACACAAAAAGATTGAGTGTTTTTTTGTAAAATTACCTATTTATATTAAAGTTTTAATATTTTGGACACTGATTGAAATCAAACAAAAAAACTCGAGAAATCCTAAATGTAGTGGGTTAATATACACGAAATATGACTATCTTTCTAAAGTCACCAAAAAGTATCAATGGTTAATATTTTAGATACCGTTAGAGATATTAAAAAAAAAGTAGTCTAGAAGTCCTAAATTTAGTGGGTTAATACACATAAAATATATGTACTTTTTAAAGTTACCAAATGATACCTACGTTTAATATTTTGGGCACTTTTAGAGATCATGACAAAAAAAACCGAAAACCCTAAATTTAGTGGGTTAATACACACAAATATTGAGTGCTTTTCTAAAAATATCTAATGATATCAAAGCTTTAATATTTTAGACACTGTTTCAGATCATACTTAAAAAATAGAGAAATACTAATAATTTAGTGGGTTAATACACACGAAATATGAGTATTTTTCTAAAATAACCATATGATATCAATGTTGAATATTTTGGACACCGTACAAAAAAAAAGTGAGAATTTTTAAATTTAGTGGGTTACTACACACTCAATATGAATGTTTTTCTAAAATTACTTAATGATATAAAATATTTATATTTTAGATACCGTTACAGATAGTACAAAAAAATCGAGAATTCTTAAATTTAGTGGGTTAATACACACTAAATATGTGTATTTTTCTAAAGTTACTAATTGATATCAATGTTTAATATTTTGTAGAGATCAAACAAAAAAAAGTCGAGAAATCCCAAATTTAGTCGGTTAATTGACATTAAATATGAGTATTTTCATAAATTTACCAAATCATATCAACGTTTAAAATTTTGGACACCGTTAAAAATCATACAAAAAAAAAGTCGAGAAATTCTAAATTTACTGGGTTAATACACATTAAATATGAGTATTTTGGACGCTATTAGAGATCATACAAAAAAATAAATCGAGAATTTTCAAATTTGGCGTGTTAGTCTCACAAAGATTGAGTGTTTTTATAAGATTATTTAATGATGTCAAAGATTTCATATTATGGGTACCGTTTGAGATCAAACAAAAAAAAATTCGAAAAATCCTAAATTTAGTTGGTTAATACACACGAAATATGAGTATTTTCTAAAGTTACAAAATGATATCAATTTTTAATATTATAGACACCGTTAGAATTTTTTTTTTTTTTTTAAGTCGAGAAATCCAAAACCTAGTGGGTTAATACACACAAAATATGAGTATTTTTCTAAATCTACCAAATAATATCAATGATTAATATTTTGGACACCGTTAGAAATCATACAAAAAAAATCGAGAATTCCTAAATTTTGTGCGTTAATACACACAATAATTGAGTGTTTTTCTAAAATTACCTAAGGCCATCTCCAATGAGGAGTTCTTAGTGAAATTCTACACATAAAATAAAATGGAAAAGGAAAATAAAATAAGGTGGGTTTGTTAAAAATGGGAGAGAGAAGCACATGAGGTTACTAATTAAGAGACCTCTAAGAGACTCTAACATAAAATAGTAATAAAATATATTAGTATTATATTTAAGAAGCTCAAAATAAGAGATGATCATTGGACATGCCCACAGCTTTAATATTTTAGACATTGCCTGAAATCAAACAAAAAAAACTCGAGAAATTTTAAATTTAGTGGGTT
This sequence comes from Aurinia saxatilis, assembly GCA_900406295.1. Classification (NCBI taxonomy): domain Eukaryota; kingdom Viridiplantae; phylum Streptophyta; class Magnoliopsida; order Brassicales; family Brassicaceae; genus Aurinia; species Aurinia saxatilis. The sequence continues at coordinate 3,414 of OVAP01002066.1, forward strand.
AATATACACGAAATATGACTATCTTTCTAAAGTTACCAAAATGTATCAATGATTAATATTTTAGATACCGTTAGAGATATTTTGTAAAGAAATTTATTGAAGTGGGTTGTACAAGGCAAAGCCCAGTAATATAGAATAAAATTTGCAGATATTTTAGTTGTTATAGTTAAAGCCCAATAAAATTTAACAGAAAAGCTCAGTAAAATTAACAATTAAAACTGCAAATATAAATACTTTGAAACATATATATAACACTAAAAATGAAACCATATTAAAATAAAATATTTGTTTTTTTAGCTACACAAATCTTACATATATTAAAACTAAAACTAAATTATTTAGACCGTCATTGTCGTCATTCTCATTTATGTCAATTCCATCAAAACATGATTCATTTTTTTATTCATGGTCTCAATTCTTATTTTAGAGCTATAAACTTTCTAATTTACGTTCTTAAAGATTTGGGAAAAGAATGAACTAATTCATACATTCTCCAAACAAATTGGGTTTATCTCAGTTAAAAATATCAATATGTACCAAAGATTAAGGTTTCTTAGCTTCATAATCGGATTTTCTAGAGCCGGCTTCTAGCATCTAAAACTTAATAATCTTTCTTTAAGGTTTTGATGCTTGTCTTTTTTCCAAGTTTTAATTTACTTGGTTTAAGGATTTTCAAGGACATTGTTATTTGCTTCTGTTTATGGTCTGTGATTATCAGATGAATAAAAAACATAAAATAAGGTTTATCTAAGTTAAAAACACCAAATGCGTACCTAAATTTTTAAATGATTTACTTTTTACATATTCATAAAAATGGCAAGTTTTTGCCGTGTATCCATATTCTATCGTATCTATACACTTAATTTTCAAAAATTTCTATTTAAGTAGTTCTAAAATGAGAAATGAGAAATAAAAATGTGGAATAGACCTAGACGGCGTTTTGAAAATAACCTAAATTATTTTCCATATATAACATCTTGAATATACATATCAAAATTTTTACAAGTTTGAGACACATATGATAGTCATAGCGGAATAGTCTGAAAACTCCAGGGTTAAACTATTTGATCGAGTTGAAGCAACCATAACGAACGTAAATCTCTTCGATTTTACAACCGAGATATAAATTAAGATGAATATATTTTAGTAATAAGTTAGATTAAAAAAAAATCTGTCCGAAAACCGGTATCATTTATTTTTCTAAAAACTATTTCAAAATCGTGAAACTCCTAGAACACACACAAAAATACTGCTAATACATTTTTACTCAACTCTCAGTATAAAAACGTGATGAAACGCCTTCTTTTTAAAAAACATGACCAAATTTAAAACGTAAAAACAAATAACTTGGAAAATTAGGTATGTATTTGGTATTTTCATAACTTGAAAAATATACTAAACACCAAGAACCTAATTTATCTTCTAGAGCCCTGGAACAAAAAATCGAGGATATATAAAATTTTGATCATAATTGATGAAGCCGATATAAAAGAGATGATGATGATGATAGTTTAAATCTTTGACTTTAAATGTTATATTTTATTTTAAATTTAATATAGAACATTGTATTTGTGTATTGGATGTGTGTAGTATTTCAGATTTTTATTTTATTTTAATATGGTTTGGTGTGTGATGTGTTATTCATATATATATATTCAAAACATTGGGAGAAAAAAAGAGATTTTATTTTATTTTATTTTGAATTACAAAAATATATAATTAATTTAGGAATGAAGAAAACAAAGTACAAAGTACAGAGAATAACATTTTTATCATCATCGGCCACACACCAAAGCTTATACATCTCTCAAAACCTCTCATCTTCTAACAATCTTCAGTCTCTTGCAGGCCCGGCCCGAGGCTAAAAAAAAAAAGCACAAGCTTTAGGCACCAAAATTTTAATAAGAATTTGGGGCAACAAAATTGAACAAATTCTTTATTGTGGTCTAATGGTTCTGTTATCATTGATTGTAAATCAACTAGGGTTCGAATAATATCGAGGGCATATATTTTTTATTTTTCTTTAGGCAGCCAAATGTTTTGATATTTGTTGGGCCGGCCCTTACTCTCTTGTCTTGGAGCCTCTTAAGATGGAGTGAGCATCTGAACTGTAATACCGACCAAGATTCCTAGTCTAGAAGATGTAAGGAGAGCTAAGGATGTTGTTGACCCGGCCCAAAACCTCGGGGAAGATTCATTGACGAAAATGTCAAGTTTGGAGGCAATGGTTGAGGATACTGAACATTTGTTGGTTCCAATGAGTAAGCATCATGCATTTGTTGGTTAGAGTCACTAACCAAAGGAGAAGGATAAGTGGTGGACATGACCTGTTCAAGACCATTGGCATATGGCATGGGCTGGTTGACAACATTGGGGTATGACATGGGCTGGTTGAGACCATTCGAATTTGGCATAGGCTGGTTAACACCATGGGAATATGGCATATCCTGATTAACACCATTCGGATATGGCATATGCTGGTTAACACCATCGGAAAACGGCATGGGCTGGCTAACACCATTGAAAAATGGCATAGGCTGGTTAACACCATGGGAATATGACATATCCTGATTAACACCATTTGGATATGGCATATGCTGGTTAAGACCATCTGAAAGCGGCATGGACTGGTTAACACCATTGAAAAATGGCATAGGCTGATTAAAAACTTGAGGCTGGGAAGGAGCTTGAGTAGGAATTTGAAACTCGGGTGGTTGTTGGACTTGGACTTCATTAGATTCTGATGAGTAGTCGTTGAAACAGCTTTGATGTTTAGGGTCCTCTTGAACCGGAGCTGCGGGTCCCATCCTCCCTTGAACCGGGACCGCGGGTGGTCCAGACCTCTGATGTTTGGATAAGGATGATGACTCAAAACTGCTGGTTAGTTGATGAACGGCATATTTAAAATCTTCCTTCTCGATAACATAGACTTGCGTTTGTCCCTCCACTTGAGAGAACGTGCTCAAGTTAAGATCATTGAATTGGTCGAGAAAACTCCTTGTTTTCATTGGAGTCTTTTCATTTTGATGATTCATCTTTGTGACAACAAATTTTTTAACTCTACTGTATCACCTAGAAAGTTTCAAAATTGTCATAAGAACTAATTCACACACACACCTATTTATATTACTCTATATCTCTTTTCCTTTTTTTTTACTCGATAATCTATATGAGGATTTCTTACCACTTTTGCTCAAGATAAATTTGTTTAGTAAAACAATGTTTTCCTTCAAATAGTATTTCCCATTCTTTTTCATTAAAAGTGGAAAATATGAATATATATATACGTCACTAGCTATGTGTATGAGTGTATCTTCCTAATTTATATTTTATTTCTTTTAAAATATTTTTTTATGGAAAAGATGGATAATATTACCATGCTGACTATGAAAAAACAGTCTGTTTGTTACTTTCTATATTATTTTTATATTTATATATTCACCTTTTCTATATTATATTTTCTTTGAAAAAATCCATTGTTAATTCCAATAGAAAGTATGTATTTGTATCTTCCTAATTTATAATTTGTCTCTTTAGAAATGATTTTTATGAAGATTTGGATATATACCATGCTGACTGTGAAACAAAATTTTTGGGTTTTTTTTTATAATAATTTTGTACATATTCATTTTTATTAAAAAAATCAATTGTTATTGTCTATACGTGTAAAAAATTAATTGATTTTTATTATTTTTCTTTCTTGTTGAGTCAAATAATTATTATAAATATATGTATATAATTTAGAAAATTTGATAACATGTGGAATATAGATATACATCCAGAATTTAGCACCTTAACTCTTCCTTTTAAGAAACTCTGGCATATATTCTCATTGCTAACAGCCTAACACAGGTATATATGTTTCCATTTTAACAACTCAAATTATTTTGAAGGGAAATATGTGTACATATCATTTTAAACATAGCTATATCTGAGCTTGTTTCTTTGTAAACATGGCAGCTTTTATAAAGTATAATACTAATTAACATTTAAAAAAAACAAAAATGAAATTGATCTAATACTAAGTAAAATGGGTGTGGATCGTGTGGTAAAGGAATCCTAGATGAACATTATGCAAACAAGCTTCAACCGATTAATAAATTATTTACTTGTTTTTCAATATTATAACATTTTTATAATAAAAGATATATAACATTTGAAATGAAAAATGCTAAAAACGTTATTATTTCTAACAAGCACAGTAATGTCTGAGCTCTGAAGATTGCACCTTTACATCCTAAAAAGTTTGGTTATAGAAATGCTCAAAACAAGAAATGAGGAAAAAAATATAGAAAAAGAAATGGGGTGAGAGAGGCTCGAACTCTCGACCTCAGGATCACTCAGTAGCTATGAGACCTACGCGCTAGCCAACTGCGCCACCACCCCAATTTGTTAGTGAGGTTCAGACATATTTCAGGAATCTGTAATTGTTCAGACAAGAAGGTCTTCTCGAAGCTGGAAAGAAGAAAGAAAAGAGACCTTCTTGTCTTTGTATCAGATTTCTGACAGAACAATTTCTCTTTCTCTTGCTCTTGCTTGTTCACTCAAATCACCAGAGAACCGAATCGCTACTTTCAGTTTCTTGCTTCACCGAATCAGATACCACTGTAAAGGTACGAGCTTTATGGATTTTGGTTGCGTTTTTGTAGGATTTGTATCTTTGGGTTTAGCCCTCTTTTAGAAAACTCAATCTTTCCATTTTTATTGTCTTGATTTTTGCTGATATGATTTGGAATTAGAAGAATCTCGAAAGCCCTAGTGATTGCAGCTTTACATTTCTGTGTTTGTTTGTGCCTAATAGTGATCCCGTTATATTCAGTGCTTTTGAGTAATGGGAAATGAAACAGAGATGAGTAATGGTATGATGCAAGATGCTCTGAGTCTGAGCATTGATGAGATAGAAGATAAAGATGAGCTCCTGATCCGTCGAATGAAGAATCGAGAAAGGCAAAGAAGGTATAGAGAGAGGAAACGGATGCGAAATGAATCAGGTGTCGATGAAAGTCTCTTGTTCGATGAGTTGACCACGGAAAAAGAAGTAGAGGAAGAGGAACTAGAAGAGTGTAATGGGTATGTTGAGAACTTTGTGAAGCGTGTTTATTGCGATAGAGATTGGAAAAAAGAAGCTAGGATAGCTCATTTGATGATGGACAAGAGTCAAGATGGTATGGTTAGATGGAAGATAAAGCCGAATCGAAGAGATTGGAAAACTGAAGCTAGAATGAAGAAAACTTGATAAAGGCTGCAGATGCATCAAGAGACTCTTTGTTCTGCTTCCTTTCGTTTACAATTCACCCGCATTACCGGATTGAGAACTATGACAGTGTAGCCTGGTGGTACCTATGCACACTACAAGGCTGCACGCTGTAGTCATTAGCCATCTTCTGGTAGATTTGATCGACGGAGAGAAAACACAACAAAAACATCTTTAAGGTTAATGTTTCTTCCCCTTTTTGTTGTTGTAGATATTGGAAACTGGTGAGGCAAGGCGAGTGATTTTGGTCTTTATTGTTGTTGTAGTGTATTCAGTTATTGCAGATGTTATGAGAATCCTAGTTATAGAATTCCAACTCTATGTTTTGTTTTCCCATAGTTTTATAAAGAGTGTTTTGTCTGTACTTATCTATATGTATTCTGCAAACTAACTAGTAACTACCATTAGCCATCAAAGTCCGAATATAAAGAGATGTTCAAACTGACTGAAAAGTATCGATGCCCATTATCGAAGTTGGGTCACCGAATAGCAGCTGTAATTTAGCTAGATATTAGGCCAACATAGTAGCAGTCATCAGAATTTGCAATGATGAAAAACAATCAGTTTGGTAGTAACTAACACATAGTACTCATTATCATATATACACCTTACACATTTAAGACGATACAAACAACATTACAGACTTTAAAGATGGAGCAAAAAGAAGAAACTTGTTGCTCTACTTTTAGGACTTGTCTTAAATAACTACAACTACCAAAATTACTTTCTTAGAACTCCACTAAAGACGAAATAATTACGGTTCAACCCCATAACTTTCACCCAATCTTCGAAATCAAACTAGCTCGAAGCTGTTCTTGCGTATAGATCCTAAAACCCATCTTCACCGTCGCTTGTTGAATCATCAAATCATTAACCACACTCATACTGGCATGGTTCACTTCAAGCTCCAGTTCCATCAAGGCCGACATCAATCTTGCTGCTGGATGATTTCTTTTACTAGACTCCACTCTGATCATGGCGTCCCAACCTATAATCTTCACTTCAACCTCCATCCCGACCGCTTTAATCGAACAAGACGAGGTTAAATCTCCACTGCCACCACCACCAGCACTCGCTTTTCGTCCAGCTAGCTCCATTTTCACTTCCTCCAACTGATTCTTGATCTGAATCTTCTCGGACTCGGTCTTGTTCACCTTAGACTTAAGCTCGTTGATATACGAAATAGCGTCTCCAAGTAAAGACGCTTTGTCCATCTTCGAAACGTTTGGTACAACTGCACGTAAAGCGTAGAATCTTTGGTTTAGCTTCTCGCGTCTTTGACGTTCTGCTTCTACGTGGTTTAGTGGCTCGTCTCTTCCGTTCGCTGGCTTTCTTCCACGTTTCTTAGGACGCTTCTCCGGTACTTCTTTCACGACGGAAGCTTCAAGGTCTGAATGATCCGATACTTCTCCGGCGACTATGGTTTTGTCTCCAAATGATAAGACTTTGTCTTCACTTAGTCCTAACGACTTCCTTCTCTTGTTCTCGAAATGAGTTTGACCCGATGGACCTACATCCGGGTTTACGGAGCTCCGTTTACCTTCGTCAGCGAAGTTTAGGATCTCACCGGATCTTGGTTTGACTAAAGTCGTACTCGACGTCGAGAAGTTTAGTTCACGTGAGAAGAATTTCGGGTTGTGAGTCTGTGAATGAACCGGGCTCGGGTTCGGATCCGGATTCGGGTTTTCGGTTACTGTGCTTGAGCTACCGTTCTCGAACTGTAACCTCGGAGCACCCGGTTCGTTTGTCCCCGGAGCTCCAATCGGGTCGTTAATCCACATAGACGGGTCATTTTCACCTTGATCCGGGTCGAGATTCCAGTTAAGACCCGATAAATCACCAGCAGCAGCACCACCGTCGAAGTTGAAAAGGATCCGAACTTTATTCATAAGATCCGAACTCTGTCGGATCTGCTCCGTTGACCCGAGTTCAACAACACCGTTGGCCGAAGGAATACAAGCAATAGTCTGCATCCCAAACACACCACCTTGCTTCGCCCGTTCACAACCCGACCCGGATAACTGATCCGACCCGGAAACCCAAACCGGGTTACCCGTAGCAAAAGCCTTCCCGGCTAATCCAGCACCACAAGAAAAGCTCTGCGTCATCGAAACCAAGAAGAACCACTCCGTATCCGTAACCTCCTCATCAACAGCATCATCCGACGTGGCACCACCACCGGAGATCAGAGAGTTAAGCTCTCGTAAAACTTTTTTCCGGTACTCCTGATCCGCCGGAGTAGAAAACGGCGGCGAACTCGATCTCCTCCTGGGCTTCGCTTTATCTTCCTCGCCTTTGTAATAACCATCTCCCCAGCCGAGCACGGAGACGCCGGAGAAATCATACGACGGTTGCCAGAAAATAGCGTAAGTCCAACCTTCGTGTGTTCCTTCGATCAAAGCTTGAAGACGTTGCTGAAGTGTCTCTTGACTAAATCCCACCGCCGTTGCCGTCGCCGGAATATCCATGGTCGGAGCCGGAGGAGCTGAAGTCGCCGTCGTGGCGGCTGCTGGTGGTTGCCATAAGGCGGAGATATCGGAGGAGCTCATAAAAGCTTCCATCATGGAGGCGTTGTCGTCGGTGGTCCACAGATTCATCGTTGGTGTTGTTGTTGTTAACCGGTATTCTGTCATTCCATAAACCGGAAACCGGTTAAGTAAAAACTGTTTTGTTTTTTTAGAGAGAGAGATATATGATGAGGGAGAAAGTCGTTGTGTGGGAAAATTTTGGAGTGCGTCTGTGAGTATTATATCTGGAGATGATATTGAGGGTCATTATGTAATTTCGTTAGGGAGGATATGACGTGGCGTATTTTTATTGGAGTACGTGGAGAGATGAGATTAGATAGAGAAGCTTCGATGAATGGTCGTCCCCGATTTAAACCCAATCTACTGTTGAATCTACTCGGTTTAAGGTTTAGACCAAAGTGAGTGAGATCGTACGGTCTTTGTTCAACGCACGCGTTTTTCATTCAACGGCTTGGATTTAAAGTCGATTTCTTTTCCTTTTGTTTCTACTCTAACCAAGAGTGTACTATGAGTTCAGTCTAATAATGTTCACCCATTTTTTATCACTTTTATTTTACAAATTTATCATCAATAATATATATATAAAATGGTCCATTTATAAAACTATTTTAAAGGCTTACACCATGGTTAGATTTCCAGATACAATTTATGTAAAATAATAGATGCAAACTTAAATTCAAAGTGTTGTAAGTGAAGTGATCACTCATCATGATCTCATGTTATCGTGATGTTGGGCAGTTATGTATGTTGCCTGAAAAAAAACATGTATGGTGAATTTGTTATTGTATATAGTAAAATTTGTTTATTATTAAATTTAAATAAAAAAATTTTTATTATTTTGTTATTAGTTTCAAAATATTTGATAATATGTATATGAAAAGTTGTTGCACGAAATTTAAAGGCTCCAGATCATTATTTCTGATTTTTCCATGATTCCCTAAGAAAAACTCATTACTATATTCCTAGTTGAACTATTTTTACATTATGCTATACAACGTGGTTAGTTAATAATTGATGACATTAAGAAGATAGATCAGAAAGATTTGTTTGTCTGAATATATGTAAAATTACAAAAGGGTACGATATAAGTGGGAATCTAAATCTCCAAAAATGATTCTTGTCTACTTAACTGATTAATTTGTTGACGAAAAATGAAATGAAATGAAAAAAAAGTCTATTGACCAAAGACATTATTAGCACATGCTTTAAGAAAGGAAGAAACCCTTTATATAATATTTTAGTTTACATTTACATCTCACGATGAACACATGCAAATTAAGGTCTATTGTATTATTTTCTTTTAAAATATTAATATGCATTACTTTATAAAGTTGGAGCAATAATTCAAGGATTAGGTTAGTGTTTAGCATAAATCATTTGGCATCTTTTTCTCCATGCATATATTTATCACGACAATGGACCCATAGTCCCATTATTATTCTTCATAAAACAGAGCTTAAAACTAACCTACCTGTAAGATTAAGATCGAAGGGCACATATTTCTAAATTCTTACCAAGACTCATTTTCTTTCATAAGACCCTAAATAACTGAAAAGTTATCTTATTTTACGGCTACTTTTACTGATCAAGAACATTTTAACTACAGAATCATTTATTTATTAATCATCTGCGACTAAAAACGGAGTATCATTTTTTATTAACCCCTCTTTTCAAACTGTCATCAATTTTAGATTTATTCAAAAGTATTACTATTCTATTATCCTGGTGAAGTTCAAGCCATCATCAATATAAACAATTGATTTTTTTTTAATGCTTTTTGTTAAGAAAATAACTAAGAGTAATTTTTGTGGTTTGTATCTTAACGTTTTGTATATTAATCAAAACTAAGCATGAAATAGTGATCAATTTGTAAGCTATGCATGCCTAAATTTTGGGTGAATAAACTATTTAACATTTATGTAACAAACTTCTGTTCATGTATAAGATGTCATAAATATTTAATTATTTATAAATTCACCCTTTTCATAATTAATTGCTAATATATATAGTGAGAGAGAGGGACACACCCAAATGCTTTTGATCATATGAACTTCCAAAACTTGTTATAATTTGATAATTCATTTGTCATAATATTATTCTTTTTTAATGAAAACTAGTTAACTACTATTTGTTAAAACTCAAAAGTCATACTAGCTTGAAATGGGGATTAAGTGCGAAAAGAGAAGTCCCACTTGTCACGCTATAAACATATTTAATCTTTTTCTAGTTTTGTTGTTTGTTAGTGGTTTAGCTGTCAATCGTATTATTTAGCTTAAAGTTCAGGTTACGCTAAAATCACGTAATAATTAAACTCTATATCTTTCTCGTGAACATTTGTTTACTAGTATATGATGATATCATACAAGATACAACACGTATTGGTTGTCTAGACGTTAACTTATTCGCCATTAGAAATATTTATCTAAACTAAACAATGCTTTGGGGGAAGCAGAGAAAATTTTGTTTCAGCATAGAATCAAGATTACACGTCAGATTTGCGTAAACTATAGTAATTAAGATAAGGCTAATGATAACATATTGAATTAAATTGATATAAATAAAAGTTTAATTTATCATATTGGACGGCAGGTAGTAGGACAGTTCACGAATTTATTTTTGAGGAATCACATGGACCATGTGTAACAATATGCTTCGTTGTCTTCTGTATTTTCGATCTTCTTTGTTTCCTCCGAGATTTGATTCCTTCAATAGCAATAAAAAATGGCAATATGACAAAAAATATAGTTAACATTTTTGTTTTCTTATTATCATGCTTTAGATTTCTAAATTTCGTTCAAAAATATATAGGACCGAAAAATTATTAACTAGTTTCAGATTTTGCTCGGATTATATATTCAATTATTATCGACGAATTATGTTTCTCGACGTCCTCTAGTACCTCCATAACTCAAATAGCTGGAAACGACCATAAGATTATCATGATCATTTTGTTATTGTGAAGATAATATTATGATATTTAAAAAGTTTATATATTAACCTAGGCAATTAGGCATGACATTTACACTGGAGTCACAATAAAAGAGGTATTATTTAGGGTTTATTATATATTAAAATTAACGTTTCTTATCTGATTAATAGTTCTAAAACGGAAACCGTTTTGTGGGGAAAAAGGGAAACTATTCACACGTAGTTGCCTTTGGACTTGAGTCACTTGACCATGTTATCATAAACAAGTACATATAAAAAGTTGACCATGTTGGTGAATTCAACATAAGTGTATCAAGCTATATATGTTAAAGGTGTCGTGGACGATTCAGATTTCAGAATATCTCGTTTATAGTATAACTGTAGTAAGAAGTACAGTAAGCGTATCTTGGAAACAGAGCCGGATCTTACATATTTTGGGGCCTATACGAAATAAAATTCTAAGATTTTAACTTTTACGGTATATGTGAAACAGTTGTAGAAAGAAAAATATAAAAATGTATGTTTTTAATACGAGAAATAAAACAATATCCTCAAAACAGTAATAACAATGGATGACTCTAAAAAACAACTCAATTTTTACCTTCACGTTGAAGACTTGGAAAATTCTTCTCTGCTCTTAAGAAAAAACAAATTCTTCTCTGCGTCTTTTACTCTTCTTCCTCGTGAAAACAACTCAATTTTTTCTTTTTCTTTTTTTATTAATTGTATAATAACTGCACAATATTTTAGGGGCCCATATAATACGGTAAATCTCTGCGAAACATATTATATTCGTAATTTCTTATATTAAAAATATTTTTTTTAATTGGGGCATTCCAAAAACTGGGAGCCCATACAAATGTATTAGTTTCATGTGTCCAAATCCGACTCTGCTTGGAAATGTTAGAACTTCCATTTTGTGAATAAATTTCACCTGGAATGGATTTTGATATACATGAAATTTTTCTGTATTGTTTGATCGGACGTTTTGGTGTCCTCCGACATTGTATGATCTTTGAAGTTTATCAATAAATTTATATGAAAAAAAATATATATATACAAGAAATGTAGGTGCAAATTGTTGAAAAACAAGAGTAAAATTGGCAGTATTATGATGCATAATGAGTTGTAGGTTAATTTTTTAGAGTGCATTGAAAGCGAATGGATCTACAAAATTTGGTGGCCGGAGAGAGAGAGACACGCACGTGAATCATGCCGTGATGAAATTACCGGTCCACGCATCCAGGAGACTGATGAGTCAGCTTTTACTGTTCCCCAAAAAAATATCATTTTTCTTTTTGGAGTAAAAACTAGGATGAAGTTTATTTGAAGTGCAGAGACCTCAAAATAAAAATGTTGAATGGTTCACCCACTAATTGTGTTTGTGGGCAGTAGTTCATAACAATCATAAGAATCGTTTTATATCGTTTTGTACCGTTTCATATTCCTTAAATTCAAAAGTTGCTTCCTACAAATATTAACAGTAGAGAGTAGTTACGGATGGATGAAAATATATTTTTAAAATATTTAAATAAAATTTACATAAAATTATATAGAAACAAATATATATATGAAAATATCTCCAATTAACATTACGTAAACTCATCTCATTACAAATATTACAAATATAACATATAAAATTAAATATTTATATTCCACATAAACTAGATATACATCAATCACATATCTTTTATTCTAACCTAATAAACGAGTAGTATAAAAATCGATATACTCAGACGTAATATATAAGACTTGTATCAGTGCACAATATTCTTCAGAAAAGACGGTATCATATTTTTCCTTTTTGCTTTATCTTCATAATAGTCATGCTAATTTGTTTTTTCTCTCTAACAATATGTTGTCATATTGGTGCTCCAATTAGAGTCATGGTTTTAAACCAAACGAATTCTGACTCTAATACAAAAACATAAGTAAATTATACATACATAGTTTTTAAACTATCGGAGTGAAATTAATTGATATTTTTCTTTTTCTTTTCAAAACTTTATGTGGCCGGATGAGCTCACATACGAATTACTTGAACAGTTAACTATAGAGAAACAAGATGTGACCAACAAGAGACTTCTTTCTGGTCTTTCCAAAGAAAAGATCATAACAATTTTAATGATCAATTTGGAGTTAATTTGGAGTGGAGTCAAGTAAAAAAATGGTTGGATTATTTGAGAAAACTTTATAGTATTTATAGGACCAATCCAGAAGATCCATGTCTTGGAAAATTTTTGTGCAATTTGTTATACTACTCGATACAGTTTTTGGTGATACACCCAATGTATGAAGTGTTTTTAGATAATTATAGTGGTTTATTTTTGGGTTTTTAATATTTAATAATGTTCAACTCGAGTTTTCTTATTATTATAATATATATATATATATATATATATATATTAGAATGATTTGTAAAAGAATTTATAGCTATAATTTTTTATATAGTGTTACTCTATATTCAACCGGTATTACAATTGTTGGTAACCAGTCAGAAATATTCTGGAAATTCACTAATTTTTAATCGCTACGCCAGTCATATAAAATGTTTGATAACACTCACAACCGCAATTGTCCGCTTCCGCAAATTCTCGCAAACATAACTACACCCGCAGCGATTAAACCATTCTGACCCTTAATTAGTAAGTGTGAGCGTTCTAATAACTACCTTCACATTAAGATTTTTTTCTTTTTAAAATTAGCTATTTTTATAAGTTTACATTTCAAAATTTATATATCAAAATTATGATTTCTTAAAACATTAGTATAATAACATAGAAGCATTTAGGTGGGGTTTTATTTGTTTTAAAAAAATTATTGGACAAATATTTTTGTGTAATTTATCTTTATAATGACATTGAATTAAATTGGTATTAGACTTCTGAAAAGCAAGTATACAATTTAGTTCTATACGAGCATCATGTAATAGATTATTACAAAGCAGAATAACATAAAACAACAAATGTTATGAATGAATTATCAACAAAAAAACCAAATGTTATGAATGTTTGTATTTTAGCTTAAATGCATGTGAAATTCTAACCATGTATCTTTTCATCATTTCTGGCTAGATTCAATCATTCATCATTTGGTGAGAAAATAAATCTTAAAAAAAATAAAAAAGAATAGGCACTATTACACCCGAAATCGAGTCACACTACCTATTAAATGTATAATTAAACCAATCAGACGACCCGTTGTAGTTCAATATTAACAAATAAAAAATGTTCGTATAACCATTAACCACCAAATTTTTGTTTCATGTAGAAAACTCTAATTAACGACACAAAGATTTGACCTACAACAAAGTTATTTGAACTTTCCAAATCACATATAAAAAAAGTTATGTTACAGAAAATAATATTTCCCCATAACACCATTTGAAAACAAACTCTTACTCCCATTAACTGGTACTTGGAATTAATTAATCATGCTAAATCTTGTGATAAAGTATATAAACAGTTCAAATCAAAGTTAAAGTTACGATAATTCACAAAAAGAACGATCGATGATAATTTCACCACATAATAATAATTTGGTCTGATGGTAACGAATGTGTTGTCGTCTAGTGATGGTACTATTAGGGCGGGCCACAATTACAAAGAAAACGACATTCCGTTTGTTTTCATTTATTTTTGTATTATCTGTTAATTTTTTCTGGTGGAATGTTAAATTTAAGTGTCTGATTACCATTTTATTTATATAGCACGTTGTGAAACTATTTGACGCAATTCTATCTACTCCACACTTCTTAAAGTTTCCAAAAAAAAGTTCCAAACAAAAAAGTTTAGTTCTTCCAAAGTAGACCAATTTAATCATCACACTTATTTTTAAAGCCCAAGAAAATGACAATTTCAATATAAAATCATATATCTTGTCATTCTAATACTAATTTCAACACATATATAAACATAATAATATACAGTTGATCGTTCTGGTTTCATCCATATTGCTTAGAAATTCAATTTCAGAATCAAATTTGGTGAGAAATTAGATGTATTCATTAAATTTAGTATTTGACCTTTTCTACATAAAAAGGGGTCCTTAAACCAAATGATGGTCCCAAAATATCGACGCTGAGTGTCTTTCTTTCTTGTTTTTCGTCCACGATCACTTTTTAGTACACACCAGAACATGATAGTGAGTATATATATATCTTAAACGAATTTTCTTTGTTCAGTTTCTTGTAATATTTAGGTCAGTGCCGTCCACATGCTATACATAAAAAAAGCTAGACGAAACTTGAAAATATTCTCTTAATCATGTATATTTTCTTGTTTTGGTCAGAATATCAATCATTAATTGAAAACGATCTCTTATTCAATGCAAGTCGAAAAAATAATTTTTTCCTTTGGGTTCAATTTGTTATAAAAAAAACTGGCACAATAAAACATTTGATCTATATACGTTTTGTTAATAAGCGATTTAACGTAGGTTTAAAGAAGGAATTGGGCGCAATTTAATTTAAAAACCTAACAAAAAAGTTGATTGTATGCAAATACATAAACATGCAAAAATGAGCACACTGAAATTTTAATTAATGGTCTATATAAAAGATATACAAACTTTGTGAGTTGTGACCACCAAAAAGCGTGTCCATTACCTAGTTTTCTTATGGTTTTCTACATTTGGCCAAATATGTTTCGTAATTTAATCTGATGAGATGTTTGCCTTTGGTTTATTGTCTATTAACCAACAAATTTATTTACATAATAATGTTAATTTCGAAATAAAAATCGAAGCTCATCTCTATGAAAATCTAATCTTGATTTACAAAAAAATAGAGATAATTTAACCCTTTTTTATAACTGTGGTGTGCAAATGTTTTCTAGACCCAAGACTGATCTACGAAACCCCACCAATCCAAATCAAAATCGTGTTAAAATTTACATAATCATAATAGCGGTAATTTAACCTTTTAAATCATATTATGATTTCTCATAGTATATATATTTTCCTAGGCATCTAGTTAACTTTTTTTCTGTAACGTTTTAGTATGTTTGTGTTTGTTTAGAAATTTTTAAAACCGTTTCTTATGAACAAAACTATTGATTAATGGATTAGTTGATGTACCCGACCAAGATGATTAATTTATCTAAAAGCAGATCAGTTTGGGATCAACTATTCACAACTTTATCCGGTTTAGGAATTAGATGCCATTATTACCAATCTCCAAACCAAATTTTTATTTGATTAACAGCTAGATGAACGAACCCTATGGCATGTTTTAGGTTTTAGCTACCTACCAATGCACATAACCAAAAAGGAAGGCCAAGATAAAAATGTTGGCCCCAATTCTGGTAAAAGAATAGACTCGTTTAAATTGATTCCACACAATCTTATACCCTACCAATTGTCAGGCATTATTATGATAATGCCCTAACAGTGCCTTTTATTTCATACAATTATTATATATTTTATTTTGTTGTGACATCATTTTAGTTAGAATTGTTATAACAAAACGAATAACGCACGTGATTAAATTGTCCTCCACAAAAGGTTATGTCATACGGATTGGCCATTTTTATGTGTGACCTTTAGTGGTAGGTGCCCACTCATACGTTGACACTCCTGTATAGAGAAATATCTAGTGGAGAGAAATAATAACAAAATGAAATGGTGGGAAGAAAATAATAACATAAAAGATTTGGATTTATATACTACAATTTTCTGTTGTATAAATATACTTATAATGTTGTTTATATGCTATTTTCAACTATGTTACGAAAGGGCCTCAATAAACAACAATTTATTTTTATATTCAAATATGCTAGACAATGCTAAAATATTTCATAGTGGGGGAATATATTACTTTTGTTAAATTGTTTATTTAGTATGTTATTTTTAGGCAGAAAGTGTATGAGAATATAATTGTAGACACGCTATTTTAAGACAAGAAGTGTATGTTGATATATGTAGATTGTAGATTAGAGTGCCGAATAAACTCTTGGTAGGGAACATCAAATTATACAATTCATGGACTTTACAGAAACAATTTTCTAAACAAAGTTTTTTTTTTCTTTTTTAGATAATAATTTGGAGTTGAAACTTTAGTTGTCCAACCAGACAAAAATAAAAAAAATGAAAAAGCTATTAGTGGTGGACTGGTGGGAAGAAAAATGGAAGCCTTGTTATATTAGACCCAAATGTGAGAAGCCTATATAAATTTAACCATGTTAAGCCCATTAAATACTTGTCTAATAACAAAAGCCCAATAGGTATATGGATTCAAAAATAAACCCACGCGCGTCACTCGCGCGTGAGGAGCGTGTACCAAAAAGGTGTGGACTATAACCCACCCAAATCACTGTTTTGGCTTATTAAAAAGGTCTAGCGCGTGACGGATAATATTTGTTTTTTTTTCCTTTTTGTTTTATAAGCCCAGTATTTACTTATATACAGTACACACGCAAAGTGTAACGCTGTATATTGAAATTCAGTTATATAAGCCCACATTTTTGTGGCAACAGAACTAGGCCCAAATGCTCAGATGGGTTAGGAGATTTTAATATTTTTCTAGTACTTCACAAGAAAAATGAACAAACAACATGTTCGATCTCGCAAAGATGCCAAAGAAGAATGACCTAAAACCCCGAAAGAAAAACTAAATATTCGTGTATATTGAATCAAGTCCTCTTATATACTAAACATATCCATATTCTTATATGCACACAAGCATATATATATATATATATATATATATATATTATTTTTGTTGTTGTTGTAC
>OVAP01002067.1:0-20848 GCA_900406295.1 Aurinia saxatilis
ATCTACCGGAAATAGTAACAGTAAGGCTGCTCCTAGGAGACGACCCTGTAAGCGTATAAGACAGGGGAAAGAGCTCATTAAACCTGGAATTTTGGCCTTGATTGATGAAGATCTACTAGCAGAGGAAGGAATTGCTTTGGTTAACGATAAAGCAAAAGGGAAAGGTGTGCTGATGAGAGGTGTCAAACCAAAAAAGAAGGTGATCCCCAAGGTGGGATCGCTGCAATTGTAATGAGCCTTTTGAGCTGGAATTGTCAAGGCTTGGGACGGTTTCAAGGCTTGACAATTCAGAGACTCAAGGAGATGCGTCAAAAACATTTCCCTGAGATCTTGTTCTTAATGGAAACTAAAAATGGTAGGAACGCTTTGGTGGATCTACAAGTGTGGCTTGGGTATGATAGAGTGTTCACAGTTGACCCTGTGGGGCTTAGTGGTGGCTTGGCTATATTGTGGAAGAAGAGTGTAAGTATAGAATTTAAGTTTGTTCACAAAAATTTGGTGGATCTCCTTGTACAGTTTGGGGATGGTGTTTTCTTTGTTTCTTGTATCTACGGAGCTCCAGAGGAAGAGTTGAGACCTACCTTATGGGAGAGAGTTTTAAGGATAGGAATCCAGAGGAAGGAAGCATGGTGTATGCTTGGGGACTTTAATGATCTCCTTCATAATGGAGAAAAGGTTGGGGGTCCTTTGAGAAAGGAGTGTTCTTTTCAAGCGTTTGGTAATATGATACAAGGGTGCAGGATGGAGGAATTACCAAGTATGGGGAATGGTTTTACATGGGCTGGTAAAAGAGGTAAATGGTGGGTGCAGTGCAAGTTAGATCGTTGCTTTGGCAACCTAGAATGGTTTAAAATGTTCCCAGCGTCTAATGAAACATTCCTAGATAAGCGAGGGTCAGACCATAGACCTGTACTGGTTAAACTGATGGCTGCTTCAGTTGTTTTCAAAGGAAAATTTCGGTTTGATAAGAGATTCTTGCATCAGAATGGGATTAAGGAATGTGTGGAAAAGGCATGGAAACAGAATGTTGGTAGTAGAGGTGTTTCAGTCTCTGAGAGACTGAGAAGGTGCAGGAAGGCATTAAGTAAGGAGAATAAAGGTGGTAATCTAAACTCTAAAGACAAAATCTCCCATCTGGAAGTTGCATTGGAATCAGAAGAGTCCGCATCCTCTCCTAGTCTAGCTAAAGTCAGGAACTTGAAATATGAGTTGATGAAGTGCTATAGGGAGGAAGAAGCCTTCTGGAGACAAAAAAGCAGAGACAAATGGTTAAAAGAGGGTGATTCAAATACCAAGTATTTCCATAACTCTGTGAAGCATGATAGATCAAAAAATTCTATTGACAAACTCTTCGATGCTCAAGGTCGAGAGAGGAAGTCTGAAGCAGCCAAGGCTGAAGTAGCAGTTGAATATTTCTCATCTCTATTTAAATCAACCAAGCCAGAGGATTTTGCAGAGATATTTGATAATTTTCCCAAAACAGTCACAGAAGCTATGAATGAGCAGCTAATTCGAGAGGTGTCTAAAGATGAAGTTAAAGATGCAGTTTTCTCAGTTAAGGCTTCTAGTGCTCCTGGAGATGATGGTATGACCGGGGCCTTCTTCCACTATTATTGGGACATCATAGGAGTTCAAGTCACAGAGGAAGTTCAGAGATTTTTCATTACTGGATCATTTCCGAGAGAATGGAATTATACTCAAATATGTTTGATTCCGAAGGTGGTGAATGCATGTATGATGAAGGACCTAAGGCCTATCAGTCTGTGCTCAGTCCTCTACAAAACTATCTCCAAAATCATGGTAAAAAGACTACAACCTTTCTTTAGCTCTTTGGTCTCACCTTGTCAGTCAGCCTTTGTTGCAGAGAGGTTGATATCAGATAACATCATGATTGCCCATGAGGTGGTACATAGTTTAAGCACCCACAAGACTATTGCTCAAGAGTTCATGGCAATAAAATCAGACATGTCCAAAGCGTATGATAGGGTGGAGTGGGAATACTTAAAAGAGCTGTTGGTAGCGTTGGGGTTCACAAAAAAATGGATTGAGTGGGTCATGTTCTGTGTGACTACTGTAACTTACACGGTGCTGCTTAATGGTCAAACATTTGGTATGGTGGTTCCGGAAAGGGGCTTGAGACAGGGGGATCCACTGTCACCTTTCTTGTTTGTCTTATGCACAGAAGGGCTGACTCATCTGCTGAATAGAGCCGAGTCTGAAGGGAGAATAAATGGGATGCAATTCTCACCAGAGGGACCAGCTATTCACCACCTGCTTTTTGCTGATGACAGCTTACTTATCTGTAAGGCTGACCTAACTCAGTGCCATGAGATGAAAAGGATACTCAATGTTTATGGAGAAGCTACAGGACAGAGGATAAATGAGCAAAAATCGTCTATCACCTTTGGGAAGTTTGTGACTCAAAAGGTTAAAGATGACATTCGAGAAGGCATGAGCATAACTAATGAGGGTGGAGCTGGTAAGTATCTTGGATTACCAGAGTGTTTCAGTGGCTCGAAGGTGGATATGCTTAGTTATATAAAGGACAAGATGAAAGGAAAAACGAGTGGGTGGCATGCTAAAGCTCTGTCTCAAGGAGGAAAAGAAGTGCTAGTGAAAACAGTGGTCATGTCTATGCCAGTCNCCATGTCTATGCCAGTCTATGCTATAACTTGTTTCAGATTGCCAAAGACATCAATTGCCAATCTCACTAGTGCTATAGCGGAATTCTGGTGGGATGCGGATGCTAATAAGAGGAAAATACATTGGGTAGCATGGGACAAGATGTGCCTTNTCATGTCTATGCCAGTCTATGCTATGACTTGTTTCAGATTGCCAAAGACATCAATTGCCAATCTCACTAGTGCTATAGCGGAATTCTGGTGGGATGTGGATGCTAATAAGAGGAAAATACATTGGGTAGCATGGGACAAGATGTGCCTTCCTACTGAACTTGGAGGTATGGGATTCAAAGATCTGGAAAGCTTCAACCAAGGCCTTTTGGCCAAACAAGCATGGAGATTTCTTAATGATCCCGAATGTATGCTGGTAAGGTTTCTTAAAAGCAGGTACTATGATGGGGTTTCCTTCCTACAAGCTTCACAAGGGTCAAAAGCCTCTTTTGGCTGGAAAAGTATTTTGCACGGGAGGGAATTACTGAAGGAAGGGATTGAAAGAAGAATTGGAAATGGCAAGACCATTCGGGTGTTCCAAGATCCTTGGTTGCTAGATGGACAGGTTCTACGGTGTCCATGGATGAAAAAGCCAATAACTAACTTCTCTCTTATGGTGGCAGATCTTATTGATGTGGAAAGGAGACATTGGAATATAGAGGTGCTTCAGCAAGAATTCTATCCAGTGGATGTAGAATTGATCTTAAAGCTGTCTCCAGTGGTTTTGAAGGATGACTTTTGGGTCTGGAAACTTATAAAGAATGGAGCATACACTGTGAAATCTGGTACATTGCTTAGTACCCAAAACAAATTTAAAGCTCTCATCCAAGAAGCGTCAGTGCTACCATCCATCAATAGCCTTAATGAGGAGGTCTGGAAACTTAAAGCTCCGAAGAAAATCAAAAATTTCATATGGAAAGCCATCAATGGTGCTTTGCCTGTTTTGGATAGACTAAGAACGAGGAAGATCAGAGTGGAGGAAGTGTGTCAAACCTGTGGACAAGATGGAGAAGCGATCAATCACATGCTTTTTACTTGCCCTTTAGCAAGACTGATTTGGGCGCTACAAGAGTTCCCTTGTCCTGCATCAGGTTTCCATCCCTCATCCATTTACACAAACATCAACTACCTGTTTGAAGTGAGTAGAAATAAACTAGTACCCCTGGACATCAAAAGAAGCTTCCCTTGGATTATGTGGATATTGTGGAAAAACAGGAACAGCTTGTTCATTGAAGGGAAAAGGTTTACACCTAGAGAAACGGTTGACAAGATCAGAGGGGATAGTAATGAATGGTTTATGTCTTAAACCGTGGAACGAGAAGTGGAGGTCAAGTATGGTCTGATGCAAGAGAAAACCATAAGGAGATGGAGACCTCCTCCGAAACCATGGATAAAATGTAACATTGGAACAGCTTGGGATAAAAAACTTTTTTTGGCAGGAGGCTCATGGGTTATAAGGGATGACAAGGGTAAGACTTTGCTACATAGCAGGAGAGCTTTTAGTGGTGTGAAGTCAAGAGAGGATGCTAAACTCAGGATTATCATTTGGACTATTGAAAGTGTAAGAAGTCACCGATTGAACAAGGTTATCTTTGCTTCAGAGGTGCAGGAATTTTTTGGAGCAGTTCTTAGGCCTCAAGCATGGCCATCCTTTGGGTTTCAAGGGACTGAAATCATTCACGCCTTAGAAGGAACACATGACTGGAGACTAGAGATTGAGTCTAAGCAGACAAATCGAGGAGCAAGATTCATTGCAGAGAGTGTAACAAAACAAGGAAGATTACAATCGTATGTGGAGATTGGAGCTCCAAGATGGCTAAGATCAGTGTTGGAAGAAGAGTCATTGTAATACTGGTTTAATCTTCTTTGCTTGTTTTGTATAGGCTTAGACTTCTTCTAAAGTTCCCAGGTTTTTTGAATTCTGCTCTTTGGGCACATGTGAACTCCCTTTTAAACTTTATATAACATCAGATGACAAAAAAAAAAAAGATTTTATTGTAGTTTGTTTTATGGCTATCTTTAATGATTTTCACAATATGTTTTTTTTTTTTTACGAGCTAAATTAAAAAGTTTGACCTTTGTTTGGTAATGTTCTCTCTATGTAGGTTGTGTGATCAAAGTTACTAATCTTTGGCCAAACATTAAGGTGAATTTTGTTTACAGTGGTAGTACACATGTTGGGATCAAATCATCCAAACAAATGCAAAATTCATTAAAAAGTAACAAAACTGATGGCAAGCTCATTGAGCTGTTGGGGCATTAATAAGTTGGGCCTGTTCGTAGAGTTGAACAAGGGTAGAGTCGACATTCTCTTGCGGCTCCCAGGTGGGATCAGCCATATCAGTCCATTTCACAAGATACTCCGTCTTCCCATCATCCCCCATCCTCTTCCCCATCACGCTCTCAGCTACAGCATACTCCAGCCCAGCCTCGTAGTCCTTCGCTACATCTTCCGCCACGTGCACACCTTTCACCCACTCACAGTCTCCACCGTCCTTCCATTTGACCAGATATTCAACGTCTTTACCTTTCCCTCTTCTCTCCACAATCTCCTCCACCTCCGCGTATTCGAACACTTGACCTTCCAGGATACTGATCACTTTCTCCAAACCCAATCTCCGACCGAACTGCATCGGATTTCCCTTAGGCGTCGTCTTCAGAATCTCCTTAGCCAGCTCCAACGGCGTTAACCCTCTCTCGTCTTCGACTTCAGGGTCAGCCCCGAGCTCCACCAGAGCCGCGACCACATCCGGCTTCACATAACCAGCCGCCATGTGTAGCGCGGTTAAGCCACCTCTAATGTCTCGGTGGTCAAGATTGGCTCCAGCCTCACACAGAAGCCTAACGCACTTGTCCGAACCAAGCCCCGCCACGAAAAGCAGAGCCGTCCTGCCGTTTTCGTCCACGGCGTTGATGTCGCGACCGTCTGTCGACTCCAGAAGCTCTGCTAAAGCTTGCTCATCGGCTTTCCTCGCGGCGGTCCACCAAGGGGTCTCGTACTCTGACACCACGTCTGCTGCGATATAGCTTGATGGGACCCACGACGGTGAATGCCCGTCCTTCCACTCGATGAGGTATTCCATGGCTGCGCCTCCTTCCGCCATCCGGCTTCCAATGATCCTGTTCACTTCTCCGTACGACTCATCGTCTTCCACGGAGGCCGTTTCGTACTCTCTTTGGACGGAATATATAGCTCGGAAACATACCTGCTTCCGGGTCCGGGTCCGGGTCCCTCTGATTGGCAATGAGTGGATGGAGAACGAATACGGTTTCGGAATAGAGGCAAGTTTGATTCGAGAAACAGATTGATTGATTACGAGAGAAGTATCCATTGCCAGACGCGAAAGTGTCTGTGAAAGTCGGAAGAGAAGGAGAGTTAACGGGAACACTGGATTTTCTAGTGGATAAGGAATCTTAGCCACCCAATCATTTCAAACCATCAAAGGCTGAGTTTTGGGTCACTCAAAATGGGCTTTACTTCTTTCCACGATCATGTACACACGTTATACACAAACTGCTTCACAAAGCATTTCTACTTCTTTCACGATCATGAACACTACTATTGTCCTGCTTCTGAAACCACTCGTACCTCTTTCAGCAATCACGATCATATTATTTGTATACACAAACCAACGCACTATTGGGTTGCTTAAATATTTATCTCCATTGTCTACAATATCATAGTGTTTTTACACAAACCACAAGAAACAAGCAGTGTTGCAGAATCATGCCGAGAGTATCTCTTACATAGTCTCTCACTCAAAATGTTCTCTTTTCAACCCCAAAGCGGGAAACAAAAGATCTTCATTAAACTCCCTGACATGCCATCTCCTTCTAATGATACCTTCTCCCTTGTTTTCGCTTCGAGATGCATCTCACTCAGCAGCAGAAGCAGCAGCCTGTTCAACGATTTTTTCAGTTTTCCCTTTGTTTAACAATAAACCATACCTATTAATCGACACCTCTGCCTACTACTTTGTGTGCCTAATACTTTTGCATAAGCATTTTGAACAGTTGAACAACTAGTTTTAAGTCTTATCCCCATTATTAGTTAATAAAGGATGAACTTTCAGTTACCTGGTTAAGAGGATTATCTGGCGATTTCTTCCACATCTTCCATATCAAGTCCTTGTACTGAGTGTGAGTAAGACCTGGTTTCTCCTCCTTCAGCCTTGGAAGTTCAGCTTCTTCATAAGCCTAAACCACAATAATAGCAACTTAGTATATAGATCCACCCAGAATTTTGCATATCATAATCAATTAATCATTTCAACAACAGACTCTCCTAATATCATAACTAGGATCTTCAGAATACCGATGATAACATAAGAATCCGAATTGTCTGCTTTCTTCACCTACATGCGATCAACTAAGATTTATATTTGATAGGAATATGAAATTGCTTGATAGGCGAGGCATGAGAAGGATAGATCAACCTTCCTCTCGTCATTTGAATCAATCAAATTACGAATGTTACAAAATCTGAACATCAAACGAAAGGGATTACCTTAAATGAAGCCTTAAGCCTTTTCTCCGGGTGTCGATCAAGGGGTAAGTTATCAGCCACAGTCATCCGAGCGAGCGCCTCGTCAACGGTATGGGCTTCGATGAGGGAATCATCGCGATTGGTATTGGTCACCAGCACCATCTTTTCGTACTCATCTTCCGCCGCCATGCGATTCTGTTTCTTCTTAGATTCCTCCGCTTTCTTCGCCAGAGCCAGCTGCTCCTCCTCGCGCCTTTTGATGAGCTCTGCCTCCGTCACTTTAGGGACCGGCACAGCTATGCGATTAGCCTTTTTGTCCGGCTTTTTCAGAGCTTTCTCCAACTCCTTCTCCTCTTGCTCAGCCAATCGTTTAGCCTCGGCTTTCTTAGCGGCGGTCTCCGCCTTCTTCTCCGCCTCCTCCTCTCGCTTCTTGGCCGCCTTGGATTTGGGACCCTCCGCTTCTCGCCAGTATTGTTCCTCCTTCTCCCGATTCTGACGATCCTTCTGCTCAGCCTCCGCGGCGTTCTTCCGGGATTTGGCCACCTCCGCCTTGCTGTTCACACCCATCTTCTTCGGCATCTTCGCTTAGGGTTTCGTTGATTCGATTGCTGCCGATGAGGATTGAAATGAATTGTCGGACACGCGTGTGATATCATTGTGGTTTTTTTTATTCTATCGTCGGTACGATCATCTTGGCCCAGCCCATTATCACTTTTGGTTTTGGCCCAGTCGTTTTTTATTTTTGATAAAATAGTGAAATCTCACTAGGTTGATCTTCATTTTTTTTTTTTTCTTTTAAAAATTGGGAGGGAAGAAGGGTAAAGGGGGAGGCCGTAGCTTCTGAGATACTGAAATGGCGAACGACAATAATCTTTCTAGCTTGGTCCATGAACTCCGTGAACGCGTCGCCGCATCGTCCTCCAGTACGGCGAACAAATTTCGTCACTCTTCCGGAGAAGACGATGCTCTTCAGAGTCGATTTCGGGCTGTTATCCCCAATCTTTTGAATACCTACGTCGTCCCTTCTTCCGGTACACCACTATCTCTCTTTCTCTCCGAATTAATCATCTCTCCATTCATCTCTTTTGTATGGTTCTTAGCTTTTTATTTCGAATTTATTGGTACTGCCTAGGGTTAACCTCCGATGTGTGCGGTTTCTGTGGTTGATCAATTTCACAGCTTGATAGATGCATTTCACGTTTTATGTGTAATCCAATTATCGCTTTTAGTTCCATTTCTGGCTAATTTAAGAAGCCCTTTTTTAATTGGTCCTTCTCGTGAGTTGTTTGTTGTTGCAGGCAAGGGGAGGGAAGTTACAGCTGTACTGAAGCTTGTTGGTCATGCAGCAAGGAATATTCCAGGAGTTTTCTATCACGGTCATCCTGCCGCTGTTTTACCAGTGATTGGTCGTATTCTGCCCTTTTTTGCAGAACCAGATTTTGTGTAAGTTGTTTGACTAGAGTTTTGGGTGGACGCCCCAATCCAACCTCTACAATTGCCTCTTCTCCCTCCTCTTCGTTTTTCAATTTTCTAAAATTTGATACAAAGGCACAGGCACGTAAAATCTTCCTCGTAAAAACATTTCAGGAAAGACCTCATTGTTTGTACCAATATCCAAACCACAGACTGGAGAAGTACATTGCTTAATAGCTGTCACTCTTCAAGAGTTTCACTTTAATGCTTTCTCTTGTAAACCAATTGCAGTTCGGGACATGGAGTATTACTTGAAACTGTTGGATCTCTCCTAATGTTGCTGCGTTCCAATTCAAGGAAGGCATACCGGATGTTCTTCCATGATGCCTTGAAAGCTATCGAAGGTGAGAATAAGATTTAGAAGTTTCTTACCTTATAATCATTACGACGTCGCCTTTCCCAACTGATAAGCACTTTTCATGGACTATTAAACATAAACTCTTCAGGTCAATTTCAATACTTCAAGGCGGTTATGATGTTGTTTATAAATTTGATTCCCAGATATTTCTGTTTCATAAGTATGAATAGAGTTAAAAACACCAACTTTATGTATCATTGGGAAACTTAATGTTGATGATACATTATTTGGTTCCCAAATTCTACATCTTATACTGGACTAACGTGTCGTTTGTACTTTGTATATGTCCAGATATGCAACCTATCGCATCACTTCATTCCAATGAACTGGAATTCTGTGAATCTCACATTCCATTTAGGTGTTTCTGTATGTCCTTTTCTGGAATCTGGGGTGATTCTTGCCATCTCTGTGATCTGCCTGATAGTAATAAGCCCAGAGATGGGGATGGTCTTGTGTTGAACCTGTTGGGAGCCCAACGATGGCAACCTTTTACTACATGTATCATTAAGCTCATCTGTAAATGCCTAACTGAGGGGACACTCTACGTCGAGGGTCTCATCCATACATCATTTGTTAAGGCTGCTTGTTCTTTATTATGCTGTGGTGGGGCAGATGTGCAGATGGTGAGTTGCTATTTGTTTATATGCTTGTGGATTCGGTTAATCTAATTGATCGGTAGTTTACTACATGCATTTTCTATTTTCTTGAAGATGTGATGATTTTTGGGGCATTAATTTGACATCTTCTTTTATATGGAAGGCATGCTTTGAATTTGCTTCCCTTGTCGGATCAATTCTTAGTTTCAACATCCTCCCTCATGTGGGCTTGATACAGTCTATCATCCTCCTTTTAAGTTCAGATGAAGAAGACTGTCCTGTGTACAGGTGTGTTCCCCAAAGCACAGCGCTTTTGTTTTATTCTGACGTGATCGTGATTTGTGAATTACTTAAAAAAAATATGGATATTTTCTGCTTCTTTTCCTTGCATTTATTTTTTATGTGGAAAAACGTATTTGTAAGTTACTCTTTTTTCCACTGGTTAAGTGAATCTTTTTGTTTCAAGTTTCATATAACCTACCTTCACTTTGAACTTCAAATATTGGTTTGTGTTACAGGAATGCGATTTATGATTCTACTATAGGACGTTGCCTTACAGCAGTATATTCCAGCTGTTCTGATTCCGCTGTCGAACTAACTGCAGAAAGTTTAGTGTTGGTCATCCCTTATGCATTACAGAGAACAAAGAGCGAGGAGCTTAAGGTATATTTGAATCTTTTTCTTCCCATACACATGTTTCACTCCAATGATTTTCTGAACAATTCTTTTTATTCTCTTTTTTCTGCTGCTGTATCATTAACTTTATGGTAAATCATTTTGGGTATTTGTGTATGTAGGCTTCCCTGTGCAGTGCATATGTGCGGATTGTGAAATATTGCCCTCCTTGTATCTGGAAGCTACATTGCCTTCTAGAGTTGCTTTATCTTTCAGAACCTTGTTTTCAATTGATAGAATGTTTTAAAGCAGCACTTATTGTTCTTGGACCTGATTGTGTTCAAAGGGAGACAACCAAATTTGGTAGTCATACATTAGTAGCCAGCAGTAGACCTGTCCAGGGTGTTACGGTTGGACAAAAAAGGCATATTGAAGATGGAAGTACCAGCCAAAGGAAGCGACAGAAGGTTGGTGCTGATAACCAACGAGAGGCTCACTTTGCTCCTGGATTTGCTGATGAGACTGATGGAAGAGATGCTATTAGTTTGCAAATGATGTTTATTTCAACTGTAGAATCTTTAAAGCCTCCACCTGCTGGACCTAGTCTGTTACGGCCTGAAATTTCAGTAGTGGCACTTAGCATGCTCACAAATGCATTTTCTGTATGTCCCTGGCCTGATGTGACTTGTCGCTTGTTTCACCAGATGTATGCCTGGATTCCCTGGATTTATGAGGAGGTAATTAGATTGTCCGCACTCCTTAGTGTTTTTATTTTCAATTAATTTATGAGATTTGTGTGTAGGCTGAGAAAGAAAATGCTATCGTGTTCGACATTTCTATTTACTTGGAAGGTATTCACAATCTGCTGCTCATACCTGGTAACTTTCCTTCTCCATGAAGTCTGACATTTTCTTTTTCATGTCAAATTTTTGTTGTAGTCTTTTGCTTTATACTACTTTGGATCCAGCATCTCTTAATGTAACCCCCTTTCATCAGATATGGATTTACGATATGAATATACAAGTAAAGGGATTGTTTTGGATGACATACAAGTCCTGCTAAAACTTCCTTGGACGCACTCGCTGTTGTTTAAGAAACCTAGTTCTCTATTAAAGTCTAAGTGCTTATCTGTTGGGATATGGACAAAGCTTGACGGGAGTGGGCTTGATATCTTCAATATGGCTCTTTCTGATGATTTTGAGCAAGTGCGAGCTGTTGCTGTTATCTCTATGCCACTCAAAGCTCTTTTCTCTGATCTTGATGCCCTTCCTTATATATTCCGAAGGCTGGAGTAAGTTGATGAGAAAATGATTGCATAATAATATAAGTACATATTTTTTTTGGTTCACAATCTTTTACTGACATAGCTTAATTGTTCCTTTGTCTTACATATAGGCATTTGTCTAAAGAAAAGCATTTGATGGTCAAGAAGAACATTCCTCTTTCTCTTGGGTTATTATCTTGCCTTTATGGATCAAGTACAACTGGCTCAGTAAAAACTGCATGCCATTTATTCCTACATGAAGGTATAAAGACAGATGAGACTGTGAATTGTCTACTTCAGGGTTTCCAGTGTTCAGAGTGTGATAAACTTATCAAAAGCAAAGACGAGAAGCATTTCAGAATCATAGAGACTCCGCAGAGGGTGAACATGGAAATGGATCATCATCGTGACTATCTTAACCTTCAATCCTTATATTTTAATCTTCTCTATGATGAGTCTTCGGAAGAGACTCAACTCGCCTGTGTAGAAGTAATACGAAGAATTCTTGGCCACACAGCCCCTGATATTTTGGTCAGAACAAGATCCCAATGGATAAGATGCCTTCAATATCTGTTACTTCATGTAAATACAGATGTTAGGGAAGCATTCTCTGCTCAGATTGGTATATTTGCACAGCATCCTATTGCGAGCTGTTTGTTTCTTGATGAAGATGCTATGGAGAAAAGTTGCGAAAGGACTTTTTTTAATTTGATTGAGAATTCTCTAGCAACAACTAAGGATCTTTTTGTCATCCAGACTCTGTTGGAATCAACAGCGGAAGTTATGGTAGCTGTTGATATTACCAGTGAGCTTTTTTTGTTTTCTCTTTTCCTGCTGATTGATCAGCTTGATCATCCACACGTGATCGTCCGAATAAATGCGTCAAGGTTGATACATCGAGCATGCTACATTCACGTGAAAGGAGAATTTGTGATACTACTTTCCCGAGCTGCTCATGTTAAAAATGAGTTGTTTGATTATCTATCTGTCAGGCTGACCAGCCGTCCAAAAGTGGTAAGAGAATTTGCAGAGGCTGTTATGGGTGTTGAAACTGAAGAACTTGTGAGGAGCATGGTTCCTGTTGTTCTTCCTAAGCTCTTGGTACATTGGCAGGACAATCCTCAAGCAGACAATACCTTGAACGAACTGGCCAGGTTATTAGATACAGCTGTGTTACCTCTAATAGTACATTGGCTACCGGAAGTTCTTTCTTTTGCTCTGAATCAAAAAGAAGAGAAGAATCTGCTCTCAGTTTTGCAATTGTATCACTCACGGACTGAGTCTAACAACCAAGAAATTTTTTCTGCTGCATTACCTGCACTCTTAGATGAGCTAGTATGTTTTGTGGACATTACTGATACACCTGAGACGGATAGACGGTATGTACTTGCATAGCTTCAAACTTGTCGAGCAGAAATTGGTAGTCCGAAATAGCATAAAAGCTTTCTAAATATTCTGTTAAAATTCTCTAATTCAGTGGTAATTATGGAGGAACAAACCACATAATTGCCTTAAATACTAGAACTTTGTGAACGGGTCCTTGTTCTTTTGAGCTCTCTTTGCATGTTAACTGTTTTACCTTGTGCTCATTCACATTTACATGTCAACCGAACAACCTAGAAGTTGCTTATGTTTTTTAAAGTCGTGAGAGGAAAATGCAGTCACCTTCTTAAACATATAATTGAAAATCGTAGTGCTTGTTTGTTTTTATGAGCTGATTGATTATAATGTTGTGCTTATGCAGGCTACAGAGACTGCCTGGGGCAATAAAGAAGATCTCAAAAGTTTTAACAAATGCAGATCATCTTCCTGGATTCTTACAAAACCATTTTGTTCGGCTCCTCAACAATATCGACAAAAATATGCTTCGTGCAGACAATATTTTTCTTCAAAAACAAGCATTGAAGCGTATTAAGCTACTCATTGAGATGATGGGCCACTCTCTCAGCACATATGTGCCGAAACTCATGGTTCTCCTTATGCATGCTATTGACAAAGACGCACTTCAGAGCGAGGGTCTCTTGGTTCTGCATTTTTTTACTAGAAAGTTGGCTGCCGTATCGCCATGTAGCATAAAGTATGTGATTTCTCAGGTCTTTGCGGCACTTATACCCTTCTTAGAAAGAGAGAAGGAAGGTCCTCATGTATATCTAGATGAAGTGGTGAAAATTCTGGAGGAACTTGTTTTGAAGAATAGAGATATACTAAAGCAGCACATCTGTGAGTTTCCCCTCTTGCCTAGTATACCTTCTTTAGCAGAATTGAACAAGGCTATTCAAGAAGCACGTGGGTTAATGAGCCTGAAGGATCAGTTACGTGATATTGTAAATGGTATGATACATGAGAACCTGAATGTTAGATACATGGTGGCATGTGAGCTAAGCAAATTGCTCTATCATAGAAATGAAGATGTTGTTGCACTGATTGCCGGTGAACTTAACTCAGACATGGAGACTTTGAGCTCTTTGATCACATCTTTACTACAGGGATGTGCAGAAGAATCACGGACTACAGTGGGCCACAGGTTGAAGTTAGTCTGTGCAGATTGTCTTGGAGCAATAGGTGCTATTGACCCTGCCAAAGTGAGAGTTGCCCCATGCAATCGTTTTAAAATCCAATGCTCAGATGATGATCTTATCTTTGAGCTCATTCACAAACACTTGGCCAGAGCTTTTAGAGCTGCACAGGATACAGTCATTCAAGACTCAGCTGCTCTTGCCATACAGGAATTACTAAAGATTGCTGGTTGTGAGCCATCATTAGCTGGGAATGTTGTTTTTACGTCACAGGAATGTGTCCAGCTCAATGTATCGAATTCTAGAAGGTCTGGAGGTAGCAATAAATTGAATGAAAGGGGACAAAAACTGTGGGACCGGTTTTCAAACTACGTTAAAGAACTAATAGCTCCCTGCTTGACTTCAAGATTTCAGCTTCCAAATGTGTCTGACCCTGGATCAGCTGGACCAATCTATATGCCTTCTATGTCATTCAGAAGGTGGCTATCCTACTGGATAAGGAAATTGACAGCACATGCAGCTGGATCCCGTGTAAGCATATTTGCTGCTTGCCGAGGCATAGTTCGTCACGATATGCAGACAGCTACTTATCTCTTACCATATTTAGTTCTGGATGTTGTTTGCCATGGGACTGAGGCAGCAAGGCGCAGCATTTCGGAAGAGATACTTTCTGTTCTTGATGCTGCTGCATCAGAAAATAGTGGGGTAGCGATAAGCAACTTGGGTATTGGTCAAAGTGAAGTTTGTGTTCAAGCTGTGTTCACGCTTCTCGATAACCTTGGGCAATGGGTTGACGATATGAAGCAGGGAGTAGCACTCTCATCATCTCTGCAGTCATCTGGCAGTAAGCAAGGAGCATCCAAATCAAAAGACCAGGTTTCAACTTCAACAGTTGAACAGGACCAGCTTCTTGTACAGTGTAAATATGTGATGGAGCTTTTGCTAGCTATTCCCAAGGTAACCCTTGCTAGGGCATCTTTCAGGTGTCAAGCTTATGCCAGGTCATTGATGTACCTCGAGTCCCATGTACGTGGAAAGTCAGGCTCCTTAAATCCTGCAGCTGAGAAGACTGGCATCTTTGAAAATGCAGATATTTCGTCTCTGATGGAAATATACAGCTGCCTTGATGAGCCTGATGGTCTTTCAGGCTTTGCAAGTTTAAGCAAGTCGTTAAGTTTGCAAGACCAATTGTTAATAAATAAGAAATCTGGTAACTGGGCAGAAGTTTTCACTGCATGTGAACAAGCCCTTCAGATGGAACCAACATCAGTTCAGAGACATTCAGATGTTCTTAATTGTTTGCTTAACATGTGTCACCATCAGACTATGGTCACTCATGTTGACGGACTAATTTCCAGAGTACCTGAGTACAAGAAAACGTGGTGCACACAAGGTGTACAAGCTGCATGGAGGCTTGGAAAGTGGGACTTGATGGATGAGTATCTTGGTGGAGCTGATGAAGAAGGTTTGCTCTTCATCAGCTCAGATAGTAATGCTTCTTTTGACAGAGATGTTGCAAAGATTCTCCAAGCAATGATGAAGAAGGATCAATACTCTGTAGCTGAGAGAATAACAATTTGCAAACAAGCTCTCATTGCTCCTCTAGCTGCTGCAGGCATGGACTCCTATACAAGAGCTTATCCTTTTGTTGTCAAACTTCACTTTTTAAGGGAGCTAGAGGACTTCAAGACGCTTCTTAATGGGGAGTCATATTTGGAGAAATCATTTAGTACAAGTGATCCGGTGTTTTCGAAGGTAGTAGATAACTGGGAAAACCGGCTCAAAATTACTCAATCTTCATTGTGGACAAGGGAACCTCTCTTAGCTTTCCGAAGGCTTGTCTTTGGTGCATGTGGGCTCGGTGCTCAAGTTGGGAATTGCTGGCTGCAATATGCAAAGCTTTGCCGTTTGGCTGGACACTCTGAGACAGCTCACAGGGCGATTTTGGAAGCTCAGGCTTCTGGTGCACCTAATGTTCACATGGAAAAGGCGAAACTTCTTTGGATCACTAGGCGTTCAGACAGTGCCCTCATAGAGCTACAACAGTCTCTCCTGAACATGCCAGAGGGAGTTGTTGACTCGAGTGTAATTTCTTCTATCAATAGTTTATTGATGGCTCCTCCAAATCTAGAGCCAACAGTTCGTAACACACAGTCTTTCAATGACAAGAAAGTTGTTGCAAAGACTCTTCTCTTGTATACCAAATGGATCCATTGCAGTGGGCAAAAACAAAAGAAAGATGTTTTAAATCTTTACACCCAAGTCAAGGACTTGCAGCCCTGGGAGAAGGGATTTTTCCACTTGGCTAAGTATTATGACGAACTATATGTTGATGCAAGAAAATGTCAACAAGAGAGCTTTGTATTGAACTCTGCAGGCAGCAAAAAAGGGTCTGGCTCGTCAAATTCGAGCATGGAGAAAGCAGGGTGGGATTACTTATTTAAAGGAATGTACTTCTATGCTAAGGGACTTCACAGTGGGAACAAGAATCTTTTTCAAGCACTTCCGAGGTTGTTAACACTATGGTTTGACTTTGGTACTATCTATCAAACGAGTGGTTCAGCGGGAAATAAGGAATTGAAAAATACTCATATGAAGGTGGTGATTGACTCTTTTCTTCTGAGTTCTTTGGAATTTAATACGTCTTATATATCATATTATATAAGAGTTTTTCTTTTTTTACAGATAATGAGTTTAATGAGGGGCTGCTTAAATGATCTTCCAACCTATCAATGGTTAACTGTGTTGCCTCAGTTGGTTTCTAGAATCTGTCACCAAAACGGGGAAACAGTAAAAATGGTTAAAAATATCATCGTTTCTGTTCTGCATCAATTTCCTCAGCAAGGGCTCTGGATCATGGCAGCTGTTTCAAAATCTACTGTTCCCGCTAGGAGGGAAGCAGCTGCAGAAATCATACAAGGTGCAAGAAAAGGTTTTAACCAAAGTGACAGAGGCCATAATCTGTTCATTCAGTTTGCTTCTTTAATTGATCATTTCATTAAACTGTGCTTCCATGGGGGACAACCAAGATCCAAGATTATCAATATAGCAACTGAATTCAGTGCCTTGAAAAGAATGATGCCACTGGATATCATCATGCCCATTCAACAATCTCTTACCATTAGCCAACCAGCATTCGAGATGAACAACAATGAACGGCATTCTGCCAGTGTCTTCTCTGGTTCAGATTTACCAACTATTTCTGGTATAGCTGATGAAGCCGAGATACTTTCATCCCTTCAGCGCCCGAAGAAGGTATACTTTTCCATTTTTCACGGAATGAAAGTAACAACCTAATTCCATTTAATTCTTTGCAGTGGTCTCTGCTTATATCACCTTTTATATGTCTCCTAATATGAGTTATTCCATAACATAAATACATTTCAGTCCTACAATATGCCTTACTAATAGATTAAATTTTATACATTTAGATCATTCTGCTGGGAAATGACGGTACTGAGTATCCATTCCTCTGCAAGCCCAAGGATGATCTTAGGAAAGATGCTCGGATGATGGAATTTACTGCGATGATAAACCGCTTACTATCAAAATATCCTGAAAGCAGACAAAGGAAGCTATATATTCGGACCTTCGCTGTAGTTCCTCTGACCGAGGACTGTGGTATGGTGGAGTGGGTTCCACACACACGTGGACTCCGCCATATTCTACAAGATATATACATCTCTTGCGGGAGGTTTGATAGGCAGAAAACAAATCCTCAAATAAAAAGAATATATGATCAATGTGCTGTTAAAAAGGAGTCTGAGATGCTGAAGACCAAGATCCTCCCTATGTTCCCTCCAATTTTTCATAAATGGTTCTTGACAACGTTTTCTGAACCAGCTGCTTGGTTTAGGTCACGTGTAGCTTATGCTCACACCACAGCAGTTTGGTCCATGGTTGGGCACATTGTTGGACTTGGTGACCGTCATGGAGAAAATATACTCTTTGATTCGACTTCAGGTGATTGTGTTCATGTAGACTTCAGCTGCTTATTTGACAAAGGCTTACAACTGGAGAAGCCTGAGTTGGTGCCATTCAGATTGACCCAGGCAAGAATCTGCAAAATTTTGTTGGTATTTTATTTCTTTTTTTGCGATATTGACCTTATGAATGTGTTGGTTAACCAAATCCACAGAATATGATCGATGGTTTGGGCATCACTGGCTATGAGGGCATCTTCATGAGGGTATGTGAAATTACACTGACTGTGTTGAGGACACATAGGGAGACATTGATGAGCATCCTGGAGACCTTCATCCACGATCCTCTTGTGGAGTGGACAAAATCACACAAGTCAAGCGGTGTAGAAGTTCAGAACCCACACGCTCAGGTTTGCATAATCATCTAATGCTTCTTTTACATCAGCTTATACTATCCATACCTCCTTTTTTTTGTCTCTCTAATTGCTCGAGCCAACCACATGATTTGGCAATTACAGCGGGCCATAAGCAGCATTGAAGCTAGGCTACGGGGCGTGGTGGTTGTCGGTGTTCCCTTACCAGTAGAAGGTCAGGCCCGCCGGTTGATTGCCGATGCAGTCTCACTTGAGAATCTTGGGAAGATGTACATCTGGTGGATGCCCTGGTTCTAATGTAAGTCTCTCAAACATCCCCAGTCCAAACAACTGCTGTTGGTTGCACACTAACACTAGTTTGAAATATCCTATGAAATTGGGAGACTGGGAGTGGAAACTTTTACTCATTTCAATAATATATTAGTGTGAAATATGTGCTTCTTATTCACAGCATGGACGATAGATTTCAGTTAGTCATTTATGGGTAATCTTTTTTTAATGTGATTTGTCTACTTATATTGCAGTGACCCGAGGAAACCAGGAGTAAATGATCCTAAGAGCATTTGAGTGGAAGCAGTAAGCACCCTCTTCTATACCTTTTACTTATATCACAAGGAACATCTATGATGATGATGCTGGTGATTTAGTACAAGTTTTTTGTTTGCAGAGATAAAGCAGATCATGATGTATATTTTCAAAACCAACAGATTCGAAAACTATCATCCTCCACCTGTCTTCCTGCGTCTCATCAGTAGATTACTATCGTCTTCTTCGTCTGGATTGGTACCGATAAAGTCCATTGATACAATGCCTTGGAGCCACTTGAGACACCCGCATTGCTCTCCACAGCAAACCTCTTTGAATTTACCCAAAAAACCTTGCTCCACCACTGTCCCTGGTGGTCTTCCCGTAGGCTGCAGGTATGCCAAAGCTGCTTGCTTCACCAAAGGGTTCCTTATTGGTATCTCAGAGCAGCTTCCACAACCGTGCATCGCTGGTGACTTCACAGGTGAGGCCGGAGGTGGAGTTGGTGGGGGAGGAGACGTGGGACTCACCGTCAAGATTTCCCGTAGAGACGTGTACGTGGACATCACTGATTTATCCAGACTATCACGGGGGCTCGCGGTCTTTTTGGTAAACCTTGATAAGTCAGAACCTGATGAAGATTCATTGTTTTGTATTGGCTTCATTGTCTTAGATCGGAAAGACGAAGCTTGGTGGAAACTTTTTGCTGGTGATTGTCTCTCACAGGAAGTCTTGGGTTTGGGCCAACTTCCGCTTCTCAAATCGTTTGAACACCAAAACCCTTATATTAAGTTAGTCGAATCAAACGCAAATCATTTCATAATAATAGCCATGTGAATAATCACTCCTAATTATTAATCATTCTTATTATGTTATCATTCTCTGTTGACCATTATTGAAAAAGAACTACTTCGTAAGTAATTAGTGAAGTGGTTACGGAATTTTTGTATTTCAATTCGTAGAATGGTTTGAATGTGATAAAAGGTACTTGTTTAGTTTAGGCGACTCTCCTGCTGTACATACAGATACAAGAGTCAAAAGCAAGATTGAAACTTAAGCTGCGCGTAGTTAAATTGGAACTCACTCAGTAATTTTATTAAAGAAAGTGGCGGTTTATCATAGGAAATGATTGGTAGTATTAATATATTTTCTTTTCTTTTCTTTTTTCTCTAAATAATATTTTAAAGAAAGTGTACCAAGTACAAATACAAACTAAGTACAGAGAAAGACAAGGAGTAACGTCAAGAAAGATAGAAAGAGAAACCAAAATACAAAGATCAAAGAAACTAAGAAGAGGCCATAAAAAACTTGTTGTAAAAAAAACTGGAGGTAGTTTATTTGGTTGTACTGTATGCTAAAATATTTTCTTAGTGTTATTTACACAGAAAATATGGTATGAGAGCCCATTGACGCCATATTTTTAGTGTTGGTTAAAACATAATACACACCCATGATCGGGCTCCAGCGCATCTCTGTCTGTCAAGAAATCAGTTGGTCAATAATATCATAACTGCAAACAGAAATTAATAGATATAAACACAAATTTAACACATTTTTTTAAGCTTTAACAAACTAACAAAAACAAAAACTAAAGTGATCAGAGTGATTGAATAAGTAGATTGGGAAATATTATATATACTAGGAGATTAGGAGTCGGTATCATATACCTACTTTTCCTTTTGATATGAACGATATGTCTCTCATCAATAAAACTATGGTATCTAGGACTGGACTATTGATCAAGAAGGGTTTATGTGTGTGACTTACATCTAAGCAACACATAAATCAGTTTGTATTATGGAGGAAGCAACACATAAATCAGTTTGTATTATGGAGGGAACATGAATCTTACCGTTGGAACACAAAGAGAAGAATAAAGGATGCTGGAACATATATATCACGACTGGAACACAAAAGAAGAATAAAGAAGAATCAGCATGAAGGAATGGCTTAAGAGATACATGTGACCATAAGTCACAATCAGTCCGTACATGAACCACACTGAAGGACCACAAGGGGTCACAATCCCTTCCTACCGTTGGAGCC
>OVAP01002068.1:0-20846 GCA_900406295.1 Aurinia saxatilis
CTAGACGAGTTGTGGATAGCGAAAGGCTTTGAAAAGCTAGACCACAATCAACTACTTTCAATTGACCGGAATACTGAACTAATTCGCGGCGGCGCTGATGCTTAGACTCAAGAACCCTAATTTTCTAAACAAAAACAAAGAGAGAGAATAAAGGATTTTACCCTGAGTATGCTGTCACTTCACTCCTCACACAATGCTAATTGAGAAGTGAGGAGGGTCAGTGTTAATTTTACAGAGGCAGGAGGGAAACTGAAACGGTTTTGCCTCGGAAAACACGTGGAAACTGTTCATCTTCCAAGAATTTAATCATTTCAACCTTTGACTGCAAGCTCGGCATCACCTCACATGATTAAGCTGAATCCTGCGAGCTTGTGTGGGGGGGGGGGGGGCAAACTGTGGGGGTTAAATATCCCCACTTACTATCTTAGGAAAGCAGTCGAGAGAAATGGCTAAGTTCGGAGTATCAGGGCCGAGGTCATTTCTCAAAGCATGACCTCGGCTAACATATTTACTAAGAAATGCCGAGGAAAGTCTACCTAAGTCACTTCCTCGGCATGTCTCTAACCATGCCGAGGGAAACTAACTAAATCATGAGCGTGGCATTTTTACTAAAGAGATGTCGAGGAAGTCTATCAGAGTCACTTCCTCGGCATAACCTTCATCTTTGAACACGCTGAGGACATTAACTAAATCATGAGCTCGGCACAGTTCATCACACATTCAGTCGAGGATATCATCGGTATCAAGTCCTCGCACAAATTTGTACCATGTACATTATGCCGAGGAAATAACTAAATCATTTCCTCATCCCAATCTTGTCTATCCCCGAAGACCGAGTTCGCCAGCATACAATGGTGGGCCGAGCAGCCCAATACCTGTCAAAAGTTAAGAAGCCCCAAGTCCAGATAAACAAGCCGACCTGAAAGGAAAAGATAAGAAGGATCAGGAAGATACAAGAAGATCTAGGAGTTTAACTTATCTTTAAGTCGTCATAATCTTGTATATATACCTCCCTAGGTTAAACTTGTATGATCATCTCTTTCTGGCTTAAGAACCCTAAAAGCTTACGATACGAAATAATTTTTTACTTACGTTAATACAAAGCAATTCTTTTATAAGATCTTTTTGTTTGTGCCGAACTCTTTGCTTCGAGTTACTCACCAAGAATCTCGAACAAATAAGTGGTTGTGTGTTTTACCACACATTCTTATGTTTATTTGGTTTTAGAGAGTAACCAACAACATTGAATTTGAGGTCTTAGAAGTGGAAAGTGTTACAGTTGAGGTAATTTGACTTCTCAAGTATTTTTAAGGGTTTATAGGATGTCTTGGAGAATTACTTAAAGTAGGTTCTTCAAAATCTTGAATTTGTTACAGAGAAATATTAGTTTTCTATGTTTTGCTACTCCCTGTCAAACTCATGCTCTTCCTCTACCTCATGTTGAAGAGATATGTTTCAGATCCTAATAAACTTATGATATGACTTTAGAATATGATAACGTTTGAAAACTTGTACTAACATATTTATACTGTACGCTTGTACTACAAAATCATAAAAATATTTATAACAAGCAAAAGCATTATTTTTTCTTATCTTTGTTTTTGGTGCAGAGGGTAACCAACAATGAATACGAGGGCTCATAAGTGGAAAATGTTACACTTAAGGTAATTTCAAACAAGGAAAATGTAAAAAAACTCAACTTTGCAAAAATGGACGATTTAATCCCGAACTTCCAACACGCCATTTAAATCGCAAAGTTTTATTTGACTTTTTGTAAAAATAGGTAACTTGCGTTGACCTGCCATTTTAGTCACGTCATTAATAATTAAGGCGTTAAGGATGTTGAAATTTTCGTTAAGCCAAAAAGACTTCGTCTGGCAATAGAGAAAACGACGTCGTTTTAGCTCTTATAAGAGACGAAAATTTGGAAAAATAATTCTGAAGGAAATTGAACACCTAATGTCTCAAGTTTGTTTTGATCCTCTAACCATTATGCCAAATCTCTTATTCTTGTCTTCTCTGGCTTGCTTTTTCTGTTTAGCCCTATTTGTTGAACATTTTCATTTGTTTTTGTTTGATTTGTGTTTATTTTTTCCTGAGTATGTAAAGATTTATACTTATTTTATAAATATTATTCATAAAGTTTATAAATATTATTCATAAAGTTTATAAATAAAATTGGAATGAACATTTTATTTTCCCTTTTAATATTTTAATTTAAGAATCTTTTGATTTTTCATGATGTTCGATATCCACAATCCCGATCAGAAAGGATGGTATGGATTTCAAAGGTTGATACCATGTTGTAATCATCGAATTTGGGATCTGGTATAATATATTCATGGTGAATTGAAGAATTTGTGCAAGAGATCATCTTAAGTAGCATCAATGACATTAGAAACATGTGGGCGATTAAGGCTTCGTTTCCTACAATTGTTGACTATATATAAAAATGTCGCCAATTGTATGGGCCAACACATGAGAATGAGATTAAAGAATTATCATACTCGTTGATTCACCCATTCACCAAATCTTTTCTTTTAACTTGAGAATATATAAGGAATGTGTTTGGTAAATGTAGGTTTTCATATCTTATAAACCAATTGTAGGAATTACTTGTCTAACCCAAGACGTAATTGTTGCAAGTTAACTTCCCTGAACCTCTTTTTCATGGCAAGAGTGGAGATAGAAAATTCACGAACTTGTCATTAAGAAAAATGTTAAGATGAAAGGTACAGTTTTTATAGGGTTGTATTTTCGACGTTGTGCGATACTCTTCTCTAATAATCGGTTTGAGTTCAAATAGTTACGTATGTTTATTTCAGTGTAAGAGGCGAATTTGAGGTTAATACAACTGAGCTCCATTGAGCTCGTAGCTGAGATAAGAGGGGGGTACGAGAAATGCCAAATCTCAGTTTCCTACCGACTAGTCCAATTGTTGACTATGACAAATGTCGCCCATTGTATGGTCCAACACATGAAACTGAGATTAAAAGAATAATCCCATTCATTTGATGATTCACCGATTCACCAAATCTTTTGTCTTTAAACTTGAGAGTAGAGAGAGAGACGCTAGTCGAAAGTTTTGGGTACGAGTAGGAGAAATCGACGATGTCTTCACCTGAATCTCCAATCATGTCTGATTCAAGCACACCGCTTCTCCGGTCGAGACAAGCTTCCCCACGCCGTGCTCCTGTAATTGCGGTGTTGTTAGGGCGAGCTTCGGGTCGACGAGGGGCTTCGATGTTGGTGAGAGAGACGGCTGCGCAAGAGCTGGAGGAGCGAAGAGCTGATTGGGGATACTCCAAACCTGTTGTGGCTCTTGATATGCTCTGGAACTCTGCTTTTGTCATTGTTGCTCTGGTCATGCTCTTGCTCTCTAAGGATGAGAATCCAAATGTGCCGATTAGGGTTTGGATCTGTGGGTATGCGCTTCAGTGTCTTGTTCATGTGGTGCTCGTCTGGTTGGAGTTTAGGAAGAGGAACGCCAGTCGTCGAGCTGCTGATTTGGAAGCTGCCAGGAATGATAGTGACAGTGAAGATGGCGAAGACAGGACCTTCAGGTTAGCTATCTATCATCATTTTGTTTTTATTTGATTTCATTAGTGGGGCAGTTTATGCCTTGCCGTTTCCATGATCTTACTGACACAATCTTTTTCTCAGCACCAAGACTTGTGAATCAGTGAACACCATTATATCATTTGTTTGGTGGATTGCTGGCTTCTACTGGCTTGTATCTGGTGGTGATGTCCTTCTGCAAAATGCTTCACATTTGTATTGGTATGACCTGATCTTATCAATGTTTCTCACTCATAATTCTCATCACTATTTCATCTTATCTTTCTTTTTTCTTAGCTAATTTGTTATGCTTGCAGGTTGACCTTTGTTTTCCTGGCATTTGATGTGTTCTTCGCCATCTTTTGCGTTGTGCTGGCATGTCTTATTGGAATCGCCCTCTGTTGCTGCCTCCCTTGCATCATTGCTCTTCTTTACGCTGTTGCTGGGCAGGTATGTGATAAAACAAGTACCCCTCAAATACAAAATCGAGTCAATTAACACTCTTTTATATGTGTTCAGGAGGGTGCATCAGAAGCAGATCTCAGCATCCTTCCCAAGTACAAGTTTCAGATGATGAACAATGGTGAAAAGCAAAGTGACGGTGGCGGTAAAATGATACCTACAGAGGCAGGCACTGAGCTTTCTGGAAATGAACGTGTGCTTCTGCCTGAAGATGCTGTAAGTTATTAATTTCAAAGTTATCTTGTGGATGATTTAGTGGAAATTTGAGATCAATTCAGAGCTTTCTTCGAAATTGGTTTGTGTAGGATTGTTGTATCTGTCTGAGTTCATATGAAGATGGGGCAGAGCTGGTCTCACTTCCCTGCAACCACCATTTTCATTCCACATGCATCGTGAAATGGCTTAAAATGAATGCGACCTGTCCTCTGTGCAAGTTCAATATTCTCAAAGGTAATGAACAAGAATGAAGTCGAAGAGAGGTAAGTAGTAACTAGTAACCTTTGATCTCTATAAATTTTATTTGGCGTCCTGTTGTATAGAGAGTAGAGAATCCGAAAATGATTGTCGTTTGTAAGCTATAAACCAATTCGGACTTTGTTGTCATTGCCTCCTAATATATGCCAAATATCCATATTAGCCAACCGTATCAGACAAAAATCAATTCATCTGTGACAATATTCTCAGTTTTAAAAATGCATCTATGAAGCATGCTTGACGATGCCATTGCACTCTACATTTGAGACTTTAGGCCCGTGTCCGTGACAGGGCTGATGATGAGTTATTAGGGCTATGATGATTAGTCTGTGTTTAATGTGTACATACTCCTGTTTTTTTTTTTTTTTTTTTTTTTTTTTTTTTTAAACGNTTTTTTTTTAACGCTGAGGATTTTTATTCAAAGATAAGATAAGGACTGTTAGGACAGCCAAACGTACAAGAAACAAGAGCAAGGCCACTACAATAGCAGTAAACCAACTAGACAAGACTTAACCAACCAAAAGAAACAAGTCACTAGACTTGCACATCCACAGCTAACTCCGCCGAGAGCCAAGAAGGGCCACTTTGCGCGAGATACGACTGGTAGCGTTGGTCACGAGTAACACTTGAAGCTATCTTCTGGGCACACACATTGGCACCAGTCGGTGTGAGACACATTCCAACCATGTAAACCGTTAAGTAATGTCAAGACCCGAGAGAGCAAGGTTCAATAAATAGGGAACCGTGAGGGATTAAGAACAGCTTCATAAGCTTGTGGGGAGGACATTTCAAAAATGACCCCCGTGTGATGTAAGTCCACCATGGACGTCACTGCACACTACGTAGCTCCAGTTCTAGACGAGAGGGCACCATAGAATAGGACCTTCGACTATGAAAGAGAACACTTCCTTTGTCATCTTGTAACAGCCATGCTACACCACCATTGGTTGTAGCATTAGACCAAGAGCTGGCTATATTGCGTTTAAGAAATGACAGCGGAGGCTTGGACCAGCAACGAGTACCAGGAATAGTTGTTAGTAAATCAACGTTCAAGCTAAACCAAACGATTTTGTCTTCACTAGCTTTTCCCAAAATAACATTTGCATCCCATCCTATTTGCTCAAACACTAATGAGTTTCTTGCCTTCCACACATGCCACAAGATCCACGGGAACAACTGGCTAGCATAGCTCGGCGTTGATGCCTTTGAACTTGTAGCAAAAATGTAGTGAAAATTGAGAAAAACAGACGTTGCGGAGAATCCAGAGGGAGGCTGCCGTGACTAGTGACTACTTCAAAGAAATTTGAGACATTTGCCTCATGTTCTCAGTTAAAAACAATTAAGGCCTAATATATAGTTAAATCATAAATACATAGGCAAAGCCACACTAAATATTACACACTATAATTACTTTTTAGTAACATCAAGTTAACACTATTAATCACCCTATATTTTTATTTTGGGTATTTTTTGTCTTTTCCATATATGGTTGGTTATTATTATTATTTTTTTCTTAAGATTATAAAATGTTTTCTCATACTTTTTCCACTACAAGAAAACACATAGATTGCGACGGAAATTTACGACGGAAATCGGTCGTCGTAAATTTGCGGCAGAATTGCGACGCTTTTGCTAGATAAGAGAAAAATTATCGCAAAACCGTCGCAAATTAGCGAGAAAAACTTTTGAAACAATCGCGTCGCAAAATGGCGTCGCATTTGCGAGAGATTTGCTGGAAACTCATAATCTGTCGCAATATTGCCGCAAATTTGCGACGAATTTGCGTGGAAAAGACCACTCATTTGTGTCACATTTGCGACGTATTAGCG
The DNA here is from genome assembly GCA_900406295.1 of Aurinia saxatilis. Lineage (NCBI taxonomy): Eukaryota > Viridiplantae > Streptophyta > Magnoliopsida > Brassicales > Brassicaceae > Aurinia > Aurinia saxatilis. The sequence goes on from OVAP01002068.1 coordinate 6,324, forward strand.
AGGCACCGACATTCCGTCGCAAGTGCATGGCAAATTTGCGGGGCATTTGCGTGAAATGTTAGGTACACCGTTAAGTTGGTGGAGAAGCGTTTTAATTTTGTGGTATAACTTTGCAACGGATGTACGTCTAACCCTCCCGGGCGTCGCACGTCTGTCGCAAATATTGCGACGGAAGTGCGACTCCGCGTCCTCTTCCTCGCAACTTCGTCGCAAGGCTTTAGCGAGGCGCTTGCGACGAAAATGCGTCCCTCGCAAATTTGCGACGTATATGCGCCGTTTTTGTCTTTGCGACGGATTTGTTGATGTCGCAATTTCGACGCAAATCCTTATTTGCGACGAATTAGCGATGTTTTTGGCCGTCGCAAAAGACCTGTTTTCTTGTAGTGTTCATGCATGTTTATAAAGTTGATGACTCGTACGATTTGGTCTCAATTACTTGGCTCGTACGATTGGTCTACCTAAGAAAACTGATGACTACACTATTAACCTAGTCAGTATATCTACAGCCCATGTCAAGGTTGAAGCTGATTTAACAAAACCCTTACTTGCTGAGGTAGAAGGTGAAAGAGAAGATGGGTCAGTGGTAACTGTCAAAGTTAAAGTATCCTTGGGTGCCTCCAACTTGCTCCCACTGCAAAGGAATGGAATACATTATGCGTTACTGTCCAGCTCTCCCTCCAGCAAAGCCTCCACCCAAAACTATAAGGCAGCCACAAACCAGTTTGCAAAAGCCGCCAATCCCAAAAGACAAAGGTCATGCAGTTGATCTCCCTGTCACCCCTTCACATGCTAAATTGAACAAGATGTTTTGTGTTTAGCGTTCAAAACCTTTAGCTAACCACAACTCACTTGAGTAGTCATAGTATAGTTTAAGGGTCAATCCACTTGAGAGAACGATTAACGCGATAAGCACATCACATCCTAATTAAGCTAAAGCAATCAAAGGTGTTTGGTTTCAAATTCGATCATAAATATGCATTAACTAAGTGAAATATTACGCAATAAATAAGACTATCAATAAAAGCAAGCAAGAACGCTAAAACAAGCTTAAACGGTTCAAGAAATCAATTAAAACAAGCATTGACCAATGAGTAGTGGCAATAACGACAAAGGGTAACTAGTACTTGACCTTGTGGGGGTTAATTTTGCAATCAATGAGCACAATCCTAGGCAAATGACCACTAATCTATAGATTAACCCAAATTCCTGTGGTGTTAATCCCTTTGAAAGTCATTAATTTGACTAATTTCCCAATTGTCAATTCAGTGAAATTCAAGCAAGAAAACTCAAGCCCAATCAACCACTAAGCACCTTAACTCATTTTCCAATGGCTAAGATGACAAAGCAAAATATTTGTTCTTTCAAGCATTTCATCAAACATTTTGTGGGTGTGAGAAATGACTAACATCTATTCATAGGTGATCAAAGAAGAAATANGTGAGAAATGACTCACATCTATTCCTAGCTGATCAAAGAAGAAATAGCATTAAGCTTACAAGATGTTTAAGGAATCCTTAATACTAACCCCACAATTCAAGATCCATCACTAATTACCCTTAATCTACCATACTAATTGATTCAGTAAAGAAACTACTCACACATGACCATAGAAACAAGAGAAATTGAAAGATAAGACATGATTAAAGATGAGATTAATAGTTTGCTAAACCAAAAATCAAATCTTTGAATCTTAAAAAGAAGATCTAAGAGGATTACAAGAGAGCTTAGGGTTTTTGTTTTAGGTAAAGCTTATCCTCTAAAATAAACAACAAAAAGAGTATTTATAGGCAAAACCCGGAAACGTCAACAGAATTACGAAAGTCAACAAAAACTTAGGGAAGAGGAAAATATGTCGTTGGCATCGGGTCCCCCACATCGCGTGTGACCTGATGCCAACGACACAGGGAACCATCATTTGGACCTAAAAATGCATCCGGCATCGGGTCCCCCACATCGGGTGTGACCCAATGTCAGGAGCATGCTCTTCAGTTCTTGCCTTCTCTTCACTCCTTGCTTTATCATTTGCTTGTTTGCTCATCCCTTGATCCTCGTGCATCTTGTCCAAGCTCCCATCATGTCCTAATAGCTCAAGAAGTACCTAAATCATGCAAATATGCCATGTGAATGCAAGAATGCAAGTCTAAGTTCTAAATGCAAGCCAAAATGCATAATGTAACTAAATGCAAGACAAACTATCAACAAATGAGGCAAAAAACTAGACTAAATGAATGCAAAACAAAGGTGAAAACAGTCCTAAAATGCACTACATCAATTCCCCCCAAACTTAACCTTTGCTTGTTCGCAAGCAACAATCAAAAGGCAAGTCGAAAGAATAGTTTGAAAGTGGGAACTCAAAGCTATCAAGGTAAAATTCTTAAACATTCCAAACCAATTTGAAGTAATGCTAGCTTTTCACTAGGGAAGTTTCTAATCATCGAGCTTAAGAAAATATAGCAAAATCGTCTAAGACGACTAAACTAAGCTCCAACAAGGTTCAAATCAACTTCCCCTTTGACATTCATTAACATGTATGTGTGCGGTCTCAAGAATGGACAATTGATCAACAAGTTTGGCATGGTAAGGAGAAAGGATTAAACGATTTGTAGTGGGGATTAAATGAACAAGCATAACTCATTAGTTAAAAGCACTCGAGAAAAGATGTGTTGATGTTACGAGTTTTTCTTCCATTCTACCCGTTCCCAACTCTCAACAACACACATTCCTCTCAATCTCTCACTCTCTTTTGATTCTTTTTCCCTTTCTCAATATGACTAACCACCTAGAGAGCTTTTACTTACCATGATCTAGCCTTTTCTTCCATTCTTTTTAACCCTTTCTTTTCTATTTTTCACTTAGCTCTTTGGCTTTTTGCCTTTTTTAGCTTGTAAGGGGTTCACACTTTTGTGTTTTAGACTTTTTGGTGGGTATAGGCTTTGTTTGGTGCTCTCTCTCTCTAGGGGTTTGTGGTAAACATTTTGGATTCCTCAAACTCGTAGCCATTTTGGCTTAATCCTCACTTTTTTCACACTCTTTCTTTTTCTCTCACCCCTTCCATATTTATTCTAAACCCACACTCTTTCTTTTAATCACCATTCCCAAATCCACAATCTCACAAGTGACTAACAATTTCCCAACCCTCCTAGATTAGCCAATGCGACTAATGCTTAATGGAAGAAAGGTACTCGTCACTTCAATTCTCAAGAGATTTTAAACATGATTATGCAAATGTGAAAAGGCCCACCACAAAAGAGTAATGTTGGCTTGAAAGAAGGTTAAGGTTATTTGGGGTATTGATTAATAATCAACCTTAAAGGTGAAGGTGGCTAATCAAGTCATTTGAGAGTGGTAAAGAGGATAAGATGACTTGATTATTTTGAGGTGATCCACGAGTTGATCAAGAAGCCATAAATGAGAAAATTAGTCAAAATTAAGTTCAAATAAACTAGGGGAAGCTTTCAAATCCACTGGCCATTACAAATCTAGAAGCTTAGACAACTTGATCGAGATGCTAATAGCAAGTCTTTCAAAATTCCCTAGCGAACAACTAGCACTACTAAACAATTGACCAAGCAAGTTTAGGAATCTAGCATTAATTAGTAATCTCATCATTGTTACCTCATGATTTATGCAAATGCAAACCTAAATGACATGAAACTATATGCTAAAAGAAAAAAAAATCTTTTTTGGTTTTTTGAATTTTTTAAAACATTTTATGAATTGTATAGAAGGTATGATGTTCAATGTGAAAGCATGACAATTAAAACAACAAAGCTAGATTGTCATTAGCAACTAGCCCTCTCCTCCAAACTTAAACTTCATCGTCTCGATGAATATTCAATTTGGAGAAAGGGACAAAAAAATAAAGAAAACCGAAATGTCATGGAAAATACGAAACGAAATGCTAGTGTATATTACAAAAGATGAAATAGGTACTTCGAACTCAAGGGTGGGAAGAGGATGGTGCACCGGGGTTGGGAGGGTCTTGAGGATCTTCCACATCATACTCGGAAAAGCCGGATATGATTGGTGAAACGGTGGGCCGAGTAATCCTTCCCGTCAATACATCATACTCACCAAACCTCGCCATCATAAGTGTGTTGAAGCGGTCTTGAAGCTCATGTTGCTCAACGAACCACCTCTCGCGATCATTTGCCGGCTTGAAGGGAAAGTGTTGCAAGTGCATGTATTGGAACATTCCTTCGAGAGTCTCCTCATATGGTGGTGTGGCTCGAGCTGCTCCCCTCCTTGGTCTCCTCCTTCGTTCTCCACAAATCCGTAATGGAACTTGATGTTTGCTTGGTTGGTTTGGGCCGTGAGCGCACGATTGGGAAAAGTGAAGGTGCAACTCCGCTTGTCGACATCACGGACGTAGTAGATGTACTCTCCTTTTGTGAATGGTGATGCCTTGATAGTCTTCGCGATCGTGAATGCCTCTAGGTCGAGTGTGTCCATAACCGGATCAAAATCATGAAGATGAAGCGGAACATGTGACTCGATGAATATTGGTACCAAAATTCCCTCAATTGATGAAACCGGATGAGGAAGAGGGGAGGTGAGGCACTAATGTTGATGTCTTCTCAATTTCGTAGCTAGGACGCATCCAAGGTTAACATTGTCTTCGAAATCATCTTAAAACTAAACTCCCCCGCGAAGATGAACGATGTGTTTCAAGCCTTGGAAGAGGAGACATAACTCATCCATCTTCACCTTTCCAATGTTCACCCTTGGAAAGAAAACGTTGGCAAGGTATCGATGTGCAATTGAAATGACCGGATTCCTTATCAAAGATGCTTCGGATGCCCCGGGAGAGAATGCTTTGTTGCTTCCAAGAATCTTCCAAAATTCGTTTTCTTGTCGAAAGTTGGGAAACTCGGTCAAATCCCCAATGCCGAACCTATATGCTTGACAAACCCGAACCATGAGAATTGTGTAGACCGTGTTGTAAATCTTGATGCTCAAGTGGCATTCTTTTACTTTCTTCCTCCGTGGATGTGCGTAAATAACCTCCAAAGTGGCTAGGAATTGGCAAGTGAACTCCGGGTATGAGTGATAGGCCTCTCGAGCAAGCTTTCCGAGCCCCTTTCTCCGAGCAAAGTCCTCCACATCTTCATACAATTCTATTGCGGTGAGGAACTCCTTTGATAGAAACTTAGTTGGAGCGAATTTGATCCTTTCAAAAGCATCATATCGGTCTTTCTCCTCATCACTCCATTTGGGACAATCACGAGGTGTCAAAGCTTGTTGAGGCACAACTGCTTCTCTTTCCTTTCTCTTGGAACTTCCTTGTATTGAGCCACTTCCTCTAGTTACCTTTCTTTTGTTCATCTTCCTACAAGAGTAAATGAGAGACTAAGTACCAACACAATAACCATTCACACTCCATTCTTAATCAACAAGCAAGAAACAACACCACATTACACAAAAGGGACCAAGATATTATCATTGCAATTCCAAAGAAATTTTTGCCCAAATGTGTGTATGTTTCCAAACGCCACTACATTCTATCAATAAGACCAATCAAGACAATCAATCAAGCAACTAACAAACACGAATAAAACTTTTTCTCCAAAATCATCAAATTTTCGTCACTATTCATGGGGTGTTTCAAAAATCTTCACAAACATCAATTTCTCTATCAATAACACCAAATTCTAGCAAGGGAATCAATCCTATACCCATAAGAAACTCCTAATCACTCACAAAGACCCAAACCAAATAGAGAATCATCAAATCTAAACATTGGAGATATTTCTAATTGAGAGAGTTGTAGAGATTTACCTTGAGATTCTTGATTAATTGATAGAGAATGAAATGGGGATGCAAATTAGAATGAAAAACACAAGCTTTTGAGAGAGAATTTTGAAGAAAAATTTTCAAAACCAAAAGGGGGAGGAGAAGAATGTCGACGGGAAGAAGAAGAGAAGAAATAAGTTTGTTTGCACTATATATATTATAAAGTCCGTGCGTCTGGCATATGGTCTTCTACATCGGTTGGCACCCGATGCCAACGACACAGGAAATATGCTATTTTGAGTGAAAAAGCGTCCGGCATCGGGTCCCCCACATCGGATGTGACCCGATGCCAGTGACACTTACCACTTGAAACCTTTTTTTCTCCATGTTTCTTCCTTCTAGACTCCCCCAAACTTAGTTCATTTGGTCCGCCAAATGTTTAAGTTCCAAAATCTGTCAAAAATCTTTTTAAAAAGGTAAATTCGAAGGAAAACGAAACATATATACAAAGATAGTAATGAGATTGCCTCTCAAGTGCGCTTGTTTAATGTCTTTAGCTTGACCGAGCAAAAAGGATACTAGACTTTTGATGGGGGAAGAGAACCATCTTGAAAGGGTACTCTATCATCGAGCTTTATTCCGAAAACTTGAGCCATAGAATCAGTTATCATACCCAAATTATTGGTCTTGAGATCTGGCGAAAGGAGAATCCAAGCCTTAGCGAATGGAATCGGTTTCAACCGAGAAGGGAATGGAAGTGGAAGCTCATAAGGAGGGGGGGGGGTTCAAACAAGACTTCCTTTGCGGTCTCCTTAATACCATCCAAGAAACCTTTCACCTTGGGCTTTTCAACCTCAACCGTGACTTGACCATCTTCCTTTGGATCCTCTTTCGGTTCACAAACTTTCGGACCAACATCTTGGAGTTCCTTGCCACTCCTTAGAGTTATCGTATTGCATTGAGCTTTGGGGTTCATCTCGGGCTTGGAGGGGAAAGAGCTCATGGGTTGTTTAGAAGATGATGAAGCTTGAGCATTTTTGCATTTTCCGCTTTGAATCTCGGCTTGCATCGCATCGAGCCTCTTTTGTGTTTTCTTTTGAAACTCCGCTTGAGTATGTTGAGTTCGAGCCAACCCATCCATGATTTTCTTGAGCATGGCCTTAGTCTCATTATCATGTGAAGAACCACCTTGAGCTTGTGGAACATTCCCTTGGAAATTTTCTCCTTGTTGGAAGTTGTTGCCTCTTGAAAATTTTCCTTGTTGTTGTGGAAACCTTGGACGAGATTGGTTCAAACCTTGCCCTTGGAAGTTGTTGGTGTATCCTTAAGGCCTTGGGTTGAAGGTTTGATGTTGTGGAGAATATACTTGGTCTTGGGGATTCTCCACATTAGTGCTTCTATAAGAAAGGTTTGGGTGAGATTGGTTGAAGGGTTTGTTGTAGTTGTTGACATAACTACAATCTTCTTGTTGACCCATAGATTGATCTTGGTTAGTCGTGTCATATCCTTCTTGATAGGTTTCTTGATAAGGCCCTTGATTGTAATCATCCACGTAGGAAACATTCTTTTGACCGGTTCCCAATACGCGAGCTAACTTATCAATCTTCTCATTGAGCTCTCGAAGCTTCCCATCACTCATGCTAGATCCAACCACACCAATAGAAGATCTATCATACTCACCTCCATAGCATGCATCACTTTGAGAAAGATTCTCTATCAAAGTCTCGGCTTGATCACAAGTCAAGCTTGCAAAGTTTCCATTACTTGCCGTATCCAAAGACCTTCGAATCCCATTATGAACACCTCTATTAGATATGACCAAAAGGTTCTCCTTTGATACACCATGATGAAGAAAATTCCTAATGAGACCTTTAGACGATCCCATGCTTCACTCAAGCTTTCCTCTCCCTTTTGCTTGAAACTTTGAATCTCAATTCTAAAGCGGGCTGTCTTTTGCTTGGGAAAGAATTGTTTCAAGAACTCGGTCTTAACATTAGCCTAAGTCGAAACCTTGTGGGAAGGCATGGTTCTTTCCCAATAAGCCGCTTTATCCTCTAGGGAGAATGGAAATAAGATCATCTTCATGGTATCTTCGGGGATACCATTCAATTTCAAACCTCTATTGCTCAAACGCTCAAAGCGATCCAAATGTTCCAAAGGACACTCAACACTATGACCCTTAAAGGTAGACCGTTCCACCAACCCAAACATTGAAGATTTAAGCTCAAAGTTGTTGTTGGGGATAGGAGGTCGAATGATTTCCAATTCTACCTCTCTTGTGTTCGGTTCATCGAACTCACCAATGGCTCTAGCATTGGCTCCATTTCCATTTGGAGGTAGCACCTCTTGCCCTTGATCCTCCATCTCATTTTCAACAACCAACCGTCTCAAGTGATCTCGTCTCTCTCGATCTCTTAAGTCTCGAGCTTCTCTTCTTCGTTCCCTTCCCAATTGGTTCAAATCCGGATGCAAATCAACAAGTTGGCCTTGTGGGTTGCCTCGGGTCATAAACCTTGAAAAAGAAAGCAAAGACAAACACAAGAGAAACGATTAGTAAAAGGGACTGAAAATAAAAGGAAGTCAAGACTCTAGTCTACATCGAATTTAAACTCTTAAAGGTTAATCAAAATTCCATTTGAACAAGACGTTTTGTGTCTAGCGTTCAAAACCTTTCACTAACCACAACTCAAGTCATAGTATAGTTTGAGTGTCAATCCACTTGAGAGAACGATTAACACGATAAGGACATCAAATCTTAATTAACCACAACTCAACACTAAATCTTAATTAAGGACATCAATCAAGGTCAGAGATTTAGCTACTTGGAACCTAGCCTCAACACTAAAGGTGATTTGGATGTTGTTTTTTAAGTCGGGGTCTGTATGGGTTGCCTAGTTTGTGGATGAAATTCTGGAAGGAAATTTAAGCAAGTTTTGGTTAAAGAAATAAAGCCATAAGCTATCTTGGTTCACTAATAAACTGCTAAGGTTAAGAAGCTTTATCTAGCCTTGGAAAAAGCTGAAGTTAGGAAATGGGAGAAACTGCCTATACTGGACTGACAATTGGTCACACTTTGGAAGTTTGAGCAATTACCTTCAGGTAATGCAATCATGACGAAGGGGTGTGCCTGCTATGGTAACTCTTGCTTCACTTTGGTCCAATAACTCCTGGTTTTTGGGTGCCTCAAGATCAGAACGCCAAGTTAGAGTCCAATCATTCCTCACCACAATATCTCTTATTGAAAACCCTGACACATACGTTTGGTGGATTAATGAGGAGCTCAAGAGCAACAACAAAATCTCAGCAATCTACAAGGCACTTCGTCCTACTTACCCAGTGGTTCCATGGAACTCTACAGTCTGGTTCTCCTCATGTATACCTAGGCACAAGTTCCTAACTTGGATTTTTGTGCTAAACATGAGCCCAACCAAAGATCGAATGCTCGCTTGGAGTTTGCCAGTGGACCCTCTATGCTTACTATGCGGCTCTGCTGTGGAGTCGTGTGACCACTACGTTGCGATTTCAATTACTCTCTCGAATCTTGAGTGGACAACTACGTTGGATCGTGTGCAATCTTTCTCTGGTTCGCGTCACACAAGGATGGTTTTGCTTATTGCGTGGCAAGCTTTGATATATCTTCTATGGGCAGAGAGGAATCAACGCATGCACAGACAGAACTTCAAATCAGTTGACTAAATCTAGAAAATTCTTGACAGAACTGTTAAAGATCGTGCTCTAAGTTTCAAAGAATTCAACCCCACCACCACTTCAAATCTGCTTCAGACTTGGTTCAGAAGATCGATGTAATTTGAAGGAAAAAAAAGAAGAAAGAAGAACAAAAAATGAACTCCAACAACCCTAGTTCCATTATGATCGTCTGGTTCGATAACTGCTTTATTGGTTACATTAACTTGGGTGTTCTAGTTTGTTTCTAACTATGGGCTCAGTGAAGGTTTCCTTTGGTCCTTTTATTTGATAATTGGACTTCCCGCACTAAGTCTCTTGGGCTTTGTATCTTTTTCTTTCATGCTTTTAAGTAATATATCCAGTTTACAAAGAAAAAACTATCTATAAAATAAAGAGATTATAATATGTAGTGTATGCCACTACGTCACTACGCGATCAATATATAGGAAACATTTATCATAAATACCAAGTGTAATTGTTTACTAAACTATATTTTTTATTTATTTTAAAGTTCACTATTTTGCCTTAGGTTCCTAAAGTTCTAGGCACGACATTTGGGAGGCATCGGTATGGGGTTGGATTCCACCCCCAAAAATTGATAGCGTAAAACGATTAAGTGTCCTCGACAAGATACAGACACAAGCTATAAGCTAGGAGGGTTATCCAAGCTACCAACAGTGGACACAAGGTATAAGGTGGATTGTTCATCGAGACAATCCCAATCAACATTCTATACGAAAACTCTCTATTTTGACCGATGAATGCACAAGTTTTTCATCAAACTTAATCACACATGCATGAAATTGAACCAACAAGGATTCAATTTCATATGAGACTGTTTTCGGAAAATAAAAAAACTGCCACGAGTCACCTTTCATCGAGAAAGGCTTGATCCACAACCCATGAAGCTTCCACGAGTCGCCTTTCATCATGCCATGCATGATCCGTGACCCCTGAAGCTTTCACGGGTCGCCTATTGCAAAGGCTAGCTTTCGAGAACTCAATTTCATTCGAAACTTGATCTTTCGATTATACGAACATGAAATTGAACAATCGAGAAATTTAATTCTTGATGAAACTTGATCTTTCGATAATACAAGCATGAAAAATGGACCATCACGGATTCAATTTCATACGAAATTTCAGCTTGCGACCGTAGAACATCCACGAGTCGCCTAACAACATTTCGAAAGCAATCCGCGACCGGACATGCACGGGTCGACCAACGAAAGGAAGGGATGGTTCCGCGACCCGTGGGCATGTACGGGGCGCCTTTCGTCATGTCCGAACCAACCTCGCAACCCATGGACATGCATTGGACGCCTTTCATCGTGTCCAAACCAATCCCACAGCCCGTGGACATGCACGGGTCGCCTTTCATTGTGGCCTAAATGTTCCACGACCCGTACAAAGTCCACGGCCTATCATCATGGTCGAGCCAATCCGCGACCCGTATAACATGCACGTGTCGCGGATCAACCTTTCGACACTCTCCCATGATCACGACAAGTCAAAGCAACTTAGTTATAACGAGAACGAATGATTCGTGAAGTATCTCTAACTCTCGCTATCGTAAAATGTGACTCATGTGATTGAACAACAAACCATGGATCCAACAACACTCTTGACAAGCGAAACGGCTTGGCACTTCCTTTACGGGCCGATCTCCGTCTTTCGGACCAAGCGAAGCCTTTCGTAAACCGACATACCAGAAGATTCGAGCACATTGCAATGGAAAAGAAAGTTTTCCTTTGTCTCTCGAGGAAAAGGAAACCTTCTTGGAGCATCTCGACGGAATGGAAGTTATCCAGAAGAATATCGACGAAATGGAAGATGTATCGAAGCGTATCGGAGAAATGCAAACTGTCCGAGTACTTGTCGACAAGGAAACGGAAGGTGTCCCATGATGAAAAGGACAATACCTAAGACTTAAGGCAGTTTAGCTAGGAGTATAAATAGAATCGCTAGTCCTATGTCATGATGGATCTTTCACATCCAGTAGTTTGAGTCTCTTAGCATCTTGTAACTCGACTATTCACCTCTTATCAATAAAAACACACATCTTTGATTTTGTTCTTCTTGCTTTTTTGGCTTGGAGTGATTCATACATAGAGAGCTGATGATCCCTACAGGTTCCGTAGACAAGTTTTGGTTGTGTGAATTTCGGTACCATAATGGGAAAATCAGACGCTAACCATCCTTGATTTACGACCGGAAAAATAAATAGAACATGCCAAATAGATTCGATAGGAGCTCCACATGCCTTACAACGTGACTCAAAATGAATGCCACGGAAATTTATTCTCTCTGCCACAGCTAAAGCCCACCACATGAAATGTCTAATTTTTGGAGATGTTGGTATTTTCCAAAACTTATACCGAAGTGTCTTTTCAAGAGGTGGTAAAGAGGGAGCTATCTGATTTTCTGAACGTGAACTAATAAGCTTGTATCTACTTTGAAAATTATGTCGCCCATTCGGTTGTAACCCCAAAGATATGAATCTGATACCGTTGTGGATGGCTTCATGCGTAAAATGAGTTCAACATCCTCCTCCTAGAATAGCCCATGAGCCTTGTCCATATTCCAAGTACCCGTATGTTGGTCTATCAAATCACAAACCCGAAGCAGATCACCAACTGTCTTCTAACAGACGGTCTAAGAACATGAAATCCTTCTGTTTCAAATTGATAATTTTTTACAATATTTCTTTTGGTTCAAACTAATAAATTTTTTTAACAATTCACACATAAAGAAACTTTTGACCATAATAATTCTCATTATTTTTATTAAATGTTTCTTAAGTTCTCTTTTATAAAATTTCAACAAGAAAATAATCTCTCTTTTAAAACAATTAGAATTGTAGGGGCAAATTAAAAGAAAACAATAATTATATTTAGAAAATGTAAAATATCTAACTTTTTGAAACGATTTTGTTCTTGAAACATCTAAATAGGGGTGGGCATTCGGTTTGGTTTCGGTTCGGTTCTTTGGTTCCAAGAAAAATGTAACACCCCGACCGCCCCTACCGATGAGGCCCCCCATGTTCGCATTCGGCCCATGGGCCCCACCCCTATTCGACAATCGGTGTGTTAATTTTGGGAGGCTCCAAAGACTTATTTACTATCCCGACAATCACCACAAGATCTTTCCCGTGTTTTGTCCTCACTCACACGGTACCGCGAATCACTTCCCAGTAGGTCACCCATCCTTAAATTGATCCAGCTCAAACACGCTTAACTCTGGAGTTCTATCTGGATAAGTGACCAAAAAGATAAGTGCATTTTGGTGACATAGGTAGTCAAATCAATTCTCTTAAACCTTTCCACATATATTGTAAACCGGAATTTTACAATCACCCCCACTCACAGTGCAACGTCCTCGTTGCACACCATGATCGTCACCCATGATGTTGTGAGCTCACACGCCTCCACACCCGTCTGGGTTTGGCTCTGATACCAATTGTAATTTCCTCTCTTGGCCCATGGGCCCCACCCCTGTCTGACGGTCAGTGCGTTTCGGGAGGCTCCAAAGACTTATTTACTATCCCTGCAATCACCACGAGATATTTTCCCCGTGTTTCATCCTCACTCACACGGTACCGCAAATCACTTCCTCGTAGTTCACCCATCCTGAAATTGCTCCATCTCGAGCACGTTTAACTCTAAAGTTTTCTCAGAACAAGTGAACTTTAGTGACATTGGTAAGCAAATCAATTATCTTAAACCTTTCCACATATATTGTAAACCGGAATGTTACAAAAAGGATCCAATGGGTACATAATGTTTATCAGTTCGGTTCCCATTTGGTTTGGTTCAGTTCCAAATTGGAGGAACTATATAGAAACCGGAAAAACATTCAGATCGGTTCGATTACTAGTATATACCGTAATAACCAAGAAAACTGAACCAAAATATAAAACATTACACGAAAAATCCTAAAAAACCGAACCATAAATTGCAAAATTAGTAAAATTTACCAAATTTACCAACTAATCTAAAAATAAGGTAAAATCTATCACCTAACACTTTAAAATAAACTAAAATACTGAAAATATTATGAATGGGTTAGGTTTGTGTAAAAATAAGTGTTCTTAGCTTCGATGTGGCTATTAGCAGGAGATTGATCTTAATCTTCCATCTCTTCGATGTGGCATGTCCCCAGCTCTCCGTAAACCCCAGAATAAGATTCGGAATTCTTATCGCTCTCTTTGGTTTTTTTTTTATGTTTCCTCTTTACTAAGTTACGGATATTCCATCATACTTAAAACTCTAAAAGATACCAATAAATGAAAACTTACATATATGCGTAATGTGTAAATAGAAGAGTGAGGAGTTGCAAAAGAATACGGTGAGGAAAAAAGTGATCCTAGTAGTAGACTTATATAGAGAAAAGGTTGGTCAAGGCTCATCCAATTCCTCTCCAATAGCCTAAGAACTTATCCTCTACAAGAGACTCAACCAAGTTAGATACAACCCGAGTCTATCAGTTTCTCATTGATAATCTGATGTGGTGAATAAAAAGTATCCTATTTTCATCTTAGTATTTGATTGAAAACTGAGTCCATAACATATGAAAAAGCTATTGAGACAGAAGAATCAAGAAAGAAAAAGAAAAAAGAATAAGAATTTCTAAGAAAACAAAGAACAAAGAGAAAGTACACACTCCAACACTTCATAGAGCTTTTCTCCAAAAGGCAGCAGCTTTTCAATCAGTCTTTGGAACATCGATCATTGATGTGTAGACGATCAGAGGAGGTCCTACCAAAAGAGAGAAGATTATAGAATATAATTCATTCTTCATCATCATCAGTTAGTTCAATATCGGGATTTCCACCTTCGTCATCTGATCCACATATCGTTTCTTCTTCTATATCATCAAGATCTTCTGTTTGGCCATGTAGAGATGTTAGTGTATCGACTTGCAATGAGTCAACATGAACAACTGGATCATTACTTTCACTTTGCATTGCAGTGAAATCCAAATTCTGTTGAATCAATACTTTTCCTCTTGGAGGTATCACTATTGCAGCTTTCCATTGTTGATCTCTTTTCTTAGTCATATGTGGATACGGAACATAACATACTTGATCTGCTTGTGAAGCCA
>OVAP01002069.1:7681-20843 GCA_900406295.1 Aurinia saxatilis
GGGGGGGGGGGGGGGGGTTAGGAATATTCATACTCTTACTTATTTACTCGGCGTATCGCCAGCTCGATAGCATCATATCATTTGCTCGGCATCTTTTGTCTTAGTCATTTTACAAACACAAAAGCAACACGCTACTCGTCATTGCTTGCCACAATGATGAAATTCAAAACTACTACCTAGGTCTCTTACATAGTCTTGTCTATACTCAAAACGTGTACTACTTAAACCCAGCTCGTCTTAAACGCTGGTCTATCTACATCCTGGAGCAGTCTTAACGCTTATTCAAGCTAAACATATAAGGATATAAATGCTTAGCTCGTGCGCAAACTTAAGAGATAATCAAACAAACCATTCATATTCAAAATACTCGTTTTGGATAAAGCCTTCCACGCATTGTACTTGCCTTCGGCAAAAAAGATTTTTTACAAAACCACAAGAAAATAATAACTTAAAGGAGAAGAAAAGAAAAAAATTCTACTCGGCCGCTTTTGCGGCTTCGGGGGCTTTTTCCTCTTCTTCTTCCTTCTCTTCTATCGTGTCTTCCTTGTCTCCAGCCTCCCTTTCAGCATCATCAGGGCTACCTTCCTCTGGGACCTTGACAGTAGGAGAAGGGACCGGCGAGACTTCGGGAGACACGACCAGCTCTTCCAGGATCTGGTTCACAGCCCTGCCAAAAAACTAGCCGGCGTTCTCGTAATCAGGGATCCAATCCCTGACCTCGGCCTCGAAGTCATCTAGGGACCTTTTGCCTTCAGTTTTTCCTTTCTTGTCCTTCAGCTCCGAGATCAACGTCAAGTTAGCGGCGTTCTGACGGTCCTATATGAGATTCTTCAGCAAATCTCCGTTCAGTTCGGCCACGCATAACTTACGTTTTCCAGCTTAGGGGCGAGAGTCTCTTTGACATTCCTCCTTGCTCGGCGAGAGACCTTCTCGAGCTCGGCCTTCAACCTCTCGATATCCTCGTCTTTCTCCTCCTCAGCCTTGGAAAGACGGTCTTTGTCATGTTTGAGTTGGGAGCATTTCTCCTCAAGGCTCTTTATTTGCTCGGCGGCCTGCCCCATCTCCTAGTCAGCCCTATCATTCGTTTTGGTCAACTGAGCCTTAAGGATGCGTACTTGCGAGCTCAGTTCGGAGATCGTCCCCTCGTACCACATCATGGAACGATTGACCTCGACATTATACTGCACAATAAGAAGATGGAAGTCAGTTATTAAGAAAGAAAAAAGAATAAGCTAAAGGTAACAGTATTATTCGTTACCTGAATCCCCTGATAAGACAACCGGCCATAGCCAGTTGGATTAGCCATTGGCTCGAGGTCCAGCACCAGAACCCCGGGGAAAGTCAGCTTAGAAAATAATGTTGTTGATCCGGCAAACCGGTCCTCTGGGATGTTTGCAGGAGAAGCCCCTCGGGGGGATATAGCAGCAGGTGCCTAGGCAGTCTTCTTCTTCTTCATTGGCTCAGCCAAGCCACCCTCCTCGGCGTCCGCTATCTCCTTTGTCTTTCTCTTCTTAGAGGAATGCTTTCTAAGCGCAGAGCTGTCAGGCCTCTCCTCGTACAGAAGAACTTCCGGGGTAGAGGGGAGCTCTGTATTCATTTACGGGGGCATAATCGTCAAGGGGTTTGACTCGACTATGATCCGGTTAACCCTCACAGGGTTTGCCGCGAGCTCGGCCGCTTCCCTTTCTCTCCTCATTTGGAGCTTAAGTTCACGCAAGTTGATTTGATGGCTCATTTCGGCATGAGCTTCTTATGTTCGGTCTTCCTCTTCAGATTCACTGTCCTCGCCTGATGATAGGAACCCGTCGGCTCTGTTTCTCGCTTCCTCTACTCGTTGGAAGGAAAAGGTATCTTTCCAATGTGTTCGTCCGTTTTGGAGTTTGTCGAAGTTGGCTCGGAATGCACTGGAAAGCAGAGGCCAGGTAAAGTTCTCTGTACACAGCAAAAGGAGCTCGGTTAGATCGGATATCAACTATAAGCATAAGAAGTTATAAGTATCGAGAGCCCTAACGATCGGATTCCAAATTGTTAGAATCAGTGGGACATTCTGAGCGACTGAATCTCGACAAATTTGAACATAAAAGAAATTGTTTGACCAGCGGTTGTCCTTTGAAGGAAAACCATGGATGATTCTCCTCTCAGGACGGTTGGTCAAATAGTAAATGTCGGCTAAGTTCTTCGTCGCCTCGGCGAATCTCAGAAGAGCAAGATAGTGCTCGGTTGTGAGCTCAATCCCACATTCAAAGCTCCAAACTAAAAGTCTTACGAGTTGCCGAATAGCTCGGTGAGTTAGCTGAGCGAAACTGGCCTTATGCCTGAAAAGGTAATCCATCATCACTTAAGGAATAGGGAACCAGAGCAAGCCGCGAGTAAAAAATCTCTCATAGAGCGTGAAGTATTCTGCTGGAGGAGTCTCGGCTCTGTCATCGGGTTTGGGAACAAGCAACTCCACCTCGGCTGAGATGTTGTAATTTACCCTCAGCTCGTCTAGAGAGTCTTGGGTAGTCGAAGATGGGCTTGATAGGTAATAAATGATCGCGGGTTTTTTAGGACGAGTTGTCTTTTTTCCTTTGGCTTTGGTTTTCATTTTTTCAGCTTCCTCGATGTCCTTCAATTGACCATAGCCTTGGTAGTACTCCTCGGCTTCGACCTTAACCAACCGTTCCCTTAGTTAGCTAGTTCGGATTTCTCGATCGATTAATGTGATCTCATCAACGCGTAGTAAGGCCCCTTCGTTTATATCCTCGTTTCCTCTCATATTGTCATTGGATGCAGTCCCTTCGTCGTCATCTAGGTGGTGTTCCTCCTTGTCTTCGGAAGGTTCACCACGAGAACCTCTCTCTTCCTCGGCCTCCGAGTTCTCGTTGTTCTGAGCATTATCCTTATCTTCTTCTTCCTCATCGCTCAATACAACACGGCGAATTTGAGGGGGAAAGACGTCCTCGGCCTCCATATCCCCACCACCGGATTCCCAGAGGTCGTAAAAAAATTCGTCGTCCATTTCGACCTGCCTATTCTTTTGGGCGGAGACTAAAGTTAAGCGACTGGCAAGGGTTGAGTCCATGAAGATTCGCGATTCGCCGGACTCTGGATGAACAAAACCCTAAAAATCTACTGAGATTTGCCGAAATAGTTGGTTAAATCACAGCGGCGCTGGGCAAACTACTCAAGAACCCTAATTTTTCTAAGAGAAAATGAAGAGAGAGAACAGAGATTTTTTACCTTATGTGCGATGTCACTTCACTCTTCACTTAACGAAGAATGAGAAATGAAGGGAGTAAGTGGAGTTTATATAGGAATGAGAGGGAAACTGCACGGTTTTATCTCGAAGAAAACGCATAAACTGTTCACCTTCCAGAGAGTTAGTCAGTTCGACTTTCAACTGCAAGCTCGGTGTCAACTCGCATGCTTACAGCACTGCGAGCTTATGGGGGGCTAACTGTGGGGGTCAAATATCCCCACCTAGGATCATAGGAAAGCATTCAAAAGAAATGGTTAAGTATCGAGCAAGTTGAGCCGAGGTCAATTATCGATATATGACCTCAGAGGTATGCTTACTAAAGAAATGTTGGGGAAATTCTATCGAAGTCATTTCCTCGGCATAACCCATGTCTCCAAACATGCCGAGGGAAACAACGAAATCATGAGCTCGGCATGGTTCGTTACACTCGCAAAAGCCGAGGACATTATCTAAACCATGTCCTTGGTTATGTCCTCGGCTAGTCTTTAATCATTCAACCTTTGTTTATATGTCCAAGTCATCAACTGAGTCATGAGCTCGGCATAACTCATAACATTCGCGAAGCCGAGGACATAAGAAAGATCACGTCCTCGGCCAAATCATTACCTTATGCATCGGGCCGAGGCGTTAAACTGAATAACTTCCTCGGCCTATCCTTGTCTGGTCTCGAAGACCGAGCTCGTCGTCATATGTTGGACCGAACAATACACAGAAATGCCCAATTCTTATCAAAGGCCGAGGAGATCCAGGCCCAAATAAGACGATCCGACCTAAAGGGAAAAGGGAAGAAGAATCAGGAATATACGAGAAGATCTAGGATTTTAACCTATTTCTAAGTCAGCATAATTTTGTATATATATCTCCCTATGTTAAACTTGTATGATCATCTCTTTCTGGCTTAAGAACCCTAAAAGCTTACGCTACGAAAGGCTTTTCTACTTACATCAACAAAAGCAACCCTTTGCTAGAATTTTTGTGTTTGTGCCTAACTCTTTGCTTCGAGTTCCTCACCAAGAATCTCGAACAAATAGTGATTGTGTTTTTACCCACACATTTACCAAACTGAAAACGATGACATTGTCGACACTTCTCATCTGATATCCTCCCAACTAGGACTTAGTTCAATCAGAACTAAAGATTTCATGGTTTGATTTTCGGTGGACTGTATTACCAAAACTTATTGGGCCATGGGCCCTGTATTTTTCTTTTTCATACAATTTCAATAGAAAGCGAAGTTTACAAACAGAAAAAACCAAACTGAAAATGGTGACATGATTTTATTTTATTTTTTAATCGTCTGATTGTCATTCAATAAATATAGAGATTACAAACTAAAGTATTGGCACCAACAAAAACCTAGCCATAAAAGCAAACGAAAATTAATCAAACAACCCAACCCTTAAATAAAGAGACTTTAGTTGCTATCCTTACCCTCCTTAGCAATTCGATTTTGAAGCCATGATGGACCACCAAGCGCCAAATATGATTGATATCGACCACCACGAGTGACACTACAAGCTATGGCCCGAGAAATCGAGTTACATGTAGTTTTTACCCATTGAAATTGAACCATCGTAAACTCTTGCACCAAGCTTTTTATAGTTGGAATCCAAGTCCTATACTTCAGTCACAAATTAGGACGAGAAATAGCTTCTATTACGGCTGCACAATCATATTCTATCATCACTTTCCTAATACGCATGTTTCGAAGTCCTTGAAAGTTCTATATGATACATCGCAATTCCTCGATAATGCGATTAGAAGCTCGAGTGAAAACTTTTCTAGCATGGTATAGAACATTTCCTTCACGATCTCTTAAAATCCATGACCTCCCAATGTGTAAATACTCATTTCTCCAATTAGCATGAACATTGCTTTTAACCATAACCTCAAGTGGAGGTTGCCAACGAGTCTCCCCACCCTGTTCACGGTGTTGAATCATTTGTACAACCGAAACAGAGTACCAATGGTGACATGATTAAAACAAATCATACGTACCAACATATCATCTTCACCAAAATTGGTTTTGTTTGTTTTGTGAAGACTTTAACTTCTTTCATAAGTAAGTTAAAGTTTGATTTCATAGAACAAACTCTACAATTGACTTAAGCAATATCCAACACACGTACATAATTTTAGGTTGTAAGGTTTGAATCCATGCTACGAGTGGGTCGTATATCTCGAAACTTTGTAGATAATATTAGTGACATTATATAAGCAGCTAAATTTTGTAAAATGTTGTGTTATTTGTAAGCAATAATTTTGAGTAAAAATATGAACGGAAAAGAATTTGATATAAATGATAATGAAGACTTCGGTTTAGATTAGAGTGTATATGTAAGAACGGGATGAATAGCCAGACAAAATAATTATATGTAAAGAGATTATGGGGCCTTACTTTTATTAATCATTTTTTTTTGTCTCAAGAAATTTTATTTCAACAAAAGTTAGGCATAAAGCCGTACAGTAAAACCACAGTCATCCAACCAGTAGGCAGGTAACAACATAACGAAAAACCTAGCTTAAACTTTCTTAATGCAAGCGCTCACTTAACCAAGAAGGACCATGTCTAGAGATGTAGGACTGATATCGATGCTCCTTCGTAACACTAGTAGCGATACTGACCGCTACCTTATTCACAGAGGGCATCGCACAGATAAAAGAACAACCATATATGGACCGCAACACAGTAAGCGCCCTGTCAAGCAATGTTCGAACGGATGGGAAATGTGATGGATTATGAAATGCGTCCAAAAGTTGAACATCAGAGACTTCGAGAATTATATTCTGTAGATGTAAGTCAGCCAAACAAGTTGCTGCCCAAGTTAAGCCTACTATATCCGCCTCCAACTTTGTGACCGTGTGAGCAAAGGAATTACGGCCGTGAAACAAAGTTGTCCCACCATGATCTCGGACAACCCAACCCGTCCCACTCAGGAGATTAGGATTTACCCAGGAGCTTACTACATTACATTTAATAAACAGAGCATTCGGTTTTTGCCAACCTTGAGGTACCTCTGTAGTCCTAACACTTGGATCATTAGTGTTAGCTGTTGACCATTCCAAGTTGTCGTCCTTAGCTCGTTGTAGAATAAAGTCCATTGAGCACAAATTGTGTTCAAACAATAACCCATTCCCCGCTTTCCATATTTGCCATAGTATCCAAGGAAAGGATATAAATGAAGCATCATCTACAACATGATTCAATAAGAAGTGAATATTAAGAAACGTTGAGGATGCCGAAAAACCATGTGGTGGAAGTTGGAGGCCAGATAACTCCCAAACTTCTACAACTACTGGGCAATGAAACAAAACATGAGAAATAGTTTCATTCGTTGTCCCATAAGCCGGAAAACGGGGGTCGATATCCATTCCTCGAGTAGTTAGTCCATCCTTGACAGCTAGCGCACCAGAGAGACATCTCCAAAGAAAATGTTTGATTTTCAGTGCTGTCTTAGTCTTCCAAATTTTCTGCCACAGGGTTTTTTCCAATGGGGGTAACGGTGTTTCCACAGCTGCGTCTGCATCCATAAGCAACTTATATACACTCTTGACCGAATACGAACCAGAAGACGTGTAACCCCAGAAGTATCCATCTCGTATAAAGCGAGAAACCTTGATGTTCCTTATTCGAGCACAATCTACATCGTAGAATAACTCTTGTAATAAATCTTCATTCCAATAATTGGAACTTGGGATCAAAATTTCAGAAACCCTGAGATCGAGATCATAGGTACGCTGTCAGGGAAATGGGAAACGATGCCAATTATCAAATAACCAACCGTCTGTGAACACAAAGGTATCGCGCCCATCATCAATAGAGCGAACAAGCCCTTTCTTCAACAAATCTCGTCCAAACATTAAGCTTCGCCAAGCATAGGATGGGCTATCACCAATAGCACAATCCAAAAAATTGTACGACGGGAAATATCTACTTCGTAGAAGTCTAGATAAAAGAGAATTAGGGTTGTCAATGAGACGCCAGACCTGTTTGCATAACAAGGCTTGATTAAACGAAGCAATGTCATGAAAGCCAATACCACCATTCTCTTTTGTCATGCACAATTCTTTTCATGCAACCCAGAGGATTTTCCGGCGATTATCTCCCGCACTCCACCAATACTGCGTCATTTATTAGATGTAAAAACAAATGAAAATAAATTTTGTTCATAAATTATATCTTCTACTCCTATTGACTGACTTATCGTTACACTACATTGGAAAAATTGACACAAAGAATGTCTTGATCATTTCATATCCACTTTCATGAGTTATATTTGATTTGCAACTATTTTTTTTTTAATACTTTGGTACTAACGTCGTATTTTTCAGATCTTTATTTAACATAAAATCTTTTCCTTTTTGGCCAAATAAACCTCGCAAATTCTTAGCAAAATCGTAGTAAATGCGTACCAAAAAAAAAAAAAAAAAAAATTTCCTATAAATAGTTCCAAGGTGAGATCTGAATTTCACAACTAAAACTCTCCTTCACTCTCAAAGAAAAAAAAGAAAAAGATAAAAAATTATATTTTGAAGTTTAAAGTCTTTTGAGTGTTTGATTCAAAAAAAAAAAAAAAAAAGGGGATAGGAGTTCTGCAATGTCTTGGCAACATGAAGTATATACCGTTCGGGCTTGGATGTACAACCGTCGAGATCAGAAGACACGTCAAGTGCGGCAGGAGTTCAAGGATGGGCTCCAACAATTCTTAACTAAAGCAACCAATTACCAGGCGACAATTCACTCAAAATTACGGTACCGATATAAAAATATTTGTCCTAGCGTACTCAAAATATTCGTACTAAAGATCCAGATACAGTTTACAAGCATGTGATTACTAGGGGGTTTCTCCCAAATTATTATGTGTGGTTTTCTCATGGTGAAAATGTTGTAGTTAATGTTCCTGGAAGTTATAGTTCTTATAATCCAGTTGCTGAGGAACATATGAATGATCAGAATTACCATGATCAATACAATCAGTCTAATCTATATGATTATGAACATGATCTAGATGGAAATAGGTTTCATGACATGGTAACTGATGCATTTCATGAAACGACTGCTGCTTTTACTGACAACAATATAGAGGAACCAAATGTAGATGCTAGGAGATTCTATGATATGTTAGATGCTGTGAATGAACCTCTCTACGACGGATGTAGAGAGGGGCTTTCAAAATTGTCATTGGCATCTAGAATGATGACAATTAAGGCAGAGCATAATGAATCTGAAGTTTGCATGGATAAATGAGCTCCATAAATCAAAGACATTTTGCCAGAGGGTAATAATGCGGCTGAGTCGTATTATGATATACAAAAGCTGGTTTCTAATCTTGGTTTACCCGCTGAGACAATTGATGTGTGTATTGACTATTGTATGCTTTTTTTTAGAGATGATGCGAATCTGCAGGCATGTCGGTTTTGTGGGAAACCAAAATATAAAGAGATTGGCGGTCGAGCACGAGTTGCACACCAGCGAATGTAGTACTTGCCTATAACAGATCGTTTGAAACGATTGTATCGGTCAAAAAGGACTGCATCATTGATGAGGTGGCATGCATAACACATCATTGAGGATGAGGTGGTCAAACATAAGTCAAATGCGAAGGCTTGGAAACACTTTAACCAGGTATACTCAGAATTTGCAGAAGAACCGAGAAATGTGTATTTAAGGCTTTCTACAGATGAATTTACCCCGTTCGGTATGTCAGGTAGACAATATTCATTGTGGTCGGTTATTGTTACACCTTACAACCTTCCTCCGGATATGTGTATGCAAAGGGGAATTTCTGTTTCTTAGTGTACTGGTTCCAGGGCCTAATCACCCAAAAAGGTCTTTGTATGTGTTTTTGCAGCCGCTCATTCATGAACTACAGATGTTGTGAGAAACGGGTGCGCGGACATATGATGTATCCCAAAAACGTAATTTCTACATGCGGTCAGTGCTAATGTGGACGATTAGCGACTTTCCTGCGTACGGAAAGTTATCTGGATGGACAACCCACAGGCGATTATCATGTCCTTACTGCTTAGATAAGACCGATACATTTCATCTGAAGAATAGAAGAAAATCATATTGGTTTGATTGTTATCGTCGGTTTCTCCCACTGCATCATCCATATCGGCGGAATAAAAGGTTGTTCAAAAGAAATACAAGCCGTAAAGAACCCCCGCCTGTTTCTTTCACCGGAGAACAATTGGATCATCAAATAGATTATTACGGTGTACAGTCAACAGTGGAGCGTGGAGGTAATTGGTTTACCCCTCCAAACATGCCAAATGGATATATGGTATCTCACAACTGGCATAAGAAGAGTATCTTTTGGGAGTTACCGTATTGGAAGGATCATCTGTTGCGGCACAACCGTGATGTTATGCACATTGAGAAAAACTTCTTTGATAACATTATTCACACGTTGTTAAATGTGCAAAAAAAAAAAAACGAAAGACAACTTAAAATCACGTTTGGATCTCCCTGATTTATGCTCACAGAGCGAGTTGTATTTGACGAGGGACGGAAAGGCACCCATTCCTAGTTATCGTCTATCTCACGCTGCTTAAGAAACATTGTTTGATTGGGTCAAAACTGAGGTGAAGTTTCCGGATGGGTATGCTTCAAAGTTTTCACTGTGCATTGAGAGCGGACAAAAATTTTCGGGTATGAAAAGTCATGATTGTCATGTATTCATGCAACGGTTGTTCCCATTTTCCCTAAAGGAACTCCTACCACCCAATGTACATGAGGCAATTGCATATATATATATATATATATATAATTTTGAAATTTGCGATTTGACGGGTTTTTTTTCCTTACCGTTTAATTTATTATGTTTTAGCGATTGGAGCTTTTTTCGAGATTTATGCGCTCGAACACTGACCGAGGACAACATAGCACAACTCGATGCTAACATACCAGTTATTTTATGCAACCTCGAGAAGATTTTTTCCCCCGTCTTTCTTTGATGTGATGGAGCACCTCGCTGTTCATCTACCACATGAAGCGGAACTTGGAGGACCTGTTCACTATCGATGGATGTATCAGCCTGAGAGGTTCATGAAATATATGAAAAAAAATGGGAAAAAACTTGGCAAAGATAGAAGGACCAATCATAGTCGGAAGTTTAACCGAAGAAACTTCTAACTTTTTGAGCTATCACTTTGGCCCCTCCGTCCAAACAAAGAGAAATGCTCGTAAAAGATATGATGATGGTGGCACGGGACAGTCATTTGTAGTTGAAGGCATACCTGATATTTTTTCTAACATAGGACGAATGGCTGGTAAGGTTAGGGAAACCGAGTGGCCAAGTTTCAAGGAATGTATGGCGGCCCACACTTGCATTATGCTAAATTGTGACTACTTTCGCCCATATGAGATGTAAGTATATGTAGATTTAGATATTATATATTTTCTTAAAAAGTGCATGACAAAATTCTGTATGCTCTATTTTGAATGTTTAGGTTACTGGTGGTGGAGATCCGGGAAGCTTTTCCGGAGTTGACTGACGGTGAAGTAAGGAAGACTTTGGAGCGTTATTTTGCTTATTGGATGAAACATTTGGTTTGTGTCGACTTCTCGAACTACTTGCACATACACATTTTTATATTTCTCTCTCTCTCTCTCTCTCTCTCTCTCTCTATATATATATATATATATATATATATCGTCCACCTTTAATTAAATGTAAAATTGACATTATATTCTCATTTTGAAGGTGAGAAATCGTACGGACTTAAATCTCGTTTGGCCGCTTTGGGTTCATGAGTTAGTGGAGGGACCTATCGGAGGTATCAAAACTGCAAAAATATATTGTACACGAGGTTTCATCTTTCATACGTACGACCATGGACGACATAGGGCAACCGTAAATTACGGGATTCATGTTCCGGGGGAGACAGACTACTACGGCATTCTAAAGGAAATCATAGATCTTGAGTACGTTGGTATGGTGAATTCCAAATGTGTGGTATTCCACTGTGATTGGTTTAACCCGACAACTGCAGGGGGAATAAGAAGCAACAATTTGGGAGTTGTAGATGTCAATGGGACGAGATGGTACCCAAAGTTCGAGCCTTGCATTTTAGCTTCCCAGGCAGAGCAGGTGTGCTTTTTTATCATACCCAAGGGTGCGGGCTAGACGTGATCAAAATTGGCTAACCGTTATCAAAGTCAGTCCACTGGGACGAATCATTGGACTCGCTGATGATGTGGCTGTGCAAACAGAACATCCAGAAGTTGTCTCAATTGACGCTGATTCAACCCCTCTGATAATTAGAATCGATCCTCTTAATAGTGGTCTCGAACCTATTTCCGAGGCGTCCGAAAGCGAGGAAGAAGATGACTTCAGTGAATTCTCAAAATCATCGGAGGAAGACTCGGATGATGATGATGATGATGAATAGTTTGTAATATATACTATGAGCGAGTAATGCGTGTTAGGTGTGGATTTATATAATAATTATTAATTATGACAATATATTTTCTTATTAATTAACATATATATAAGTTTGTTTTTTAACACATCTTGATTATAACTCATTTATGTTGTAAAATTAAGATATGTAATTTTTGGAATGAGTTATAATATTCGTTTTTCTGAATTTTTTTTAAAAAATGCGAGGAATGTGTGAGGGATCGTCGCAAACTCCTCGCAAATGTTAATATATTTCCTTGCAAATTCATCGCAGAAACCCTAAACCCTAAATCCGAGACTATGTTGATCTTATTAATATGATGACAGAGAAAAAACTATATAATGTTTATGAGATGTAGGTTTTCCATAAACCTTAACCCTCTTATTCATAAATTTGCGAGGAGTTTGAGATGAATCCTCGCAAATAGGTAGCAAATTTCATAACATGTTTATAACTTTTAACCATTTATCCGTCATTGTAGTGACCTTCTACGATTTGTATATGCGTTAATTTCTTTGTTACAATGTCAATAATATATGACATGAAAAAGAAAATCCGAAGAACAATATATTCTCATATATATACATGAGATATATACTAGGCTTGGGCTTTTGTAACTGGAACCGAAGAACCGAACCGAACCGAGAAAAGGGGTATCGGTTCCGGTTCGGTTCCAGCTCAAGAACCGAACGGTTCCTAGAGATAGGGAACCATGCATGGATCTCGGTTCGGTTCGGTTCTGAACCAGGATCCAATTGGGAACCGAAAGGAACCGGAGTTAACCATGCAAACCACATAACTTTCTTATTCACACTCGCCACTCGCAAACCTCACGCGAGCTTTCTCCTTCCTTTCGATGAAAAAATCCCCAAATTAAAACTGGAAGAAACCCTAAATTCATGTCATTCGTCGACTCCACTCACTCCACCACTTTCACCCTCACCCACAACGAACATCGATTCTCAAGTAACCCTTGTTCTTTGGCTTAATTTTTGTCTGGTAAACGATTCAGAGTATGAAACTATGAATGTTTTAGATTTGATTTGTGTCCTAATTCGATAGTTAGGGAAAACGATTTTGAAGCCCTTTCTTGCTTATGGGTTTATGATTCCGTGTTCTTAATTAGTCTTTTTATTGATATGTAGATGGATTCCTCTTCACCAAAGTCACGCGACGAAGAAGAAGATGATATTGGTGATGACGATTCTTCGAGTGACAGCATGAGCGAGGATGAGTTTGTAACTCCAACCCCTGGCACGGGTTCATCAGGCAAAAGAAAGGTGAAAGTTTCATCATCATCAGAACCGAAGGGAAAGAAGACACGGTCTGAAATGTGGAAGCATTTCACAAGGCTGAAGGACGATCGTGATAGGTGCACATGTAACTACTGTGGAAATGGATTCAGTTGTTTGACAACTTCTGGGACTTCAAATCTGAAGAAGCATTTCAGGAATTGCAAGAAATATGAGGTGTGGAAGACTCAAAATCCTAAAGACAAAGGGAAAGCCAAAC